>VMDO01004281.1:0-127874 GCA_007922755.1 Pedetes capensis | reverse complement strand
ATTAAATAATAAACTACAAATAGCATTTTGATTTTCATTTTGTCTTCTACACATTTAGAAGGAAATTCACCAAATTGATAACATTAGCATCTCATCATTTTTATTTTCTATTTGTATTTTTAAAACTTTTCTAATTTTTCACAATGAGCAAATTATTCATATGGCAAATGGCTAGAGAAAAATCTTGGCATTTTGACATGACAGGTCTTAAAATCTATACCCCACTTGTTGTTTGCCAATGCTTCTCTTACACTTGCCCATACAGTTACATAAATTATCTTCAAAATGTTTGCCTCCCCAAAATAACAATTTTCTTGAGCATTTGCTGTATGACACATCTGAATTTGACCAATTCTAGCAATATTAAGAAAAAAATGATACATTATCTACTTCAGAAAAACAGGAAAGATGTTGATCACTACAATGCTTACTTGGGAAAATATATTGCCTGGCTGAATATTCAAGTTTCTCTGAAGTCTATGTTCAACCTAGGCAAGGACATATTGTCAAGAAGTCTCTAAAACTGAAAACACTACTTCAATAAGTATTTTTTCTCTTTGCTAATCCCTAATCTTGAAAATTTATAAGAGATGAACTTGTTCCATCTAAGTATCCCACACCAGTCAAGATAACCCAATACATATTGTAGATGTTGTTTGATAACCAAAATAGTAAACTGTCAATTAATATCTTCAATATATGGAGAGAATATATTGAGAGAGTATTCTCTAGCATGTGATTCTTTAAATGATCTACTAGAAGTTAGGAAATGATCCTCAGAACCAAGAAGAAAAATTCCAAAATTAAGGGATACATATCCAATTAGTTGTGGAACAACAAAGCAAAAGAGATTCCTTTAATAAGTTAAATGGGAAAATCTTACACAAGTTAAATTTAACAAAGTTTAATTAGGCAAAGAACAATTCAAGAATCAGTCAGCCCTTCAGAACTAGAAGAGGATCTAGGAATGCCAGCCTGCAACATTGTCAAGCAACATTTATGGACCAAAAAAAAAAAAAAAAAAAGGAGAAGAAGAAGAAGAAGAAGTGAGATACAGGGACAATTGAATTGTTTCATTGTTTTTGTCTTATTTGAATCAGCTACCTACAACTTACAGAAGCTCAGCTGCTGTAATTGGCTGACAATCAGCTATTTATTACAAGAATCTACTCCTAAATTGGGCTTTCAGTTAGCTTACCTTCTAAGTGACCTTGTAGCTCAATATGTGTGGATTCCGATATAGACCATCCTCAGGCCAAATTTAGTTTAACAATTGCCAGGCTTCACATGGACTTTAATATACTAATGTTAATTGATGATCTGAAAAATGGAAGTACATTTGCAGTGGTACCCAAAAGGTTTTAATGAAAATAACCTTTATTCCCTACTCACTTTTCAGTTTAGTATTTTAAGGTGGACATTTTAGGAAATGTTCTAATGAAACAAAGCTAGACTAGTTCATGAGCTTTGAGAGGAGGCTCATGTGGATGGTATTGTGTCATGTGATTAAGCGTGTATCTTGTATCTAGAATGAATCAAAGAGCCTTGCCAGCAGAACTCATGGAGTGGGCAGCTGTCACAAGTAAAATGAAATAAAGATCTTTGCCATTCCCACTGCTTTGTGTGCCCACAGCAACTTGTGTTAATGGGGTATTTTAATGGCCCTGACCTAGCCTGGAAAGCCTAACAGACATCCTTTCAAAATACATCATTGGCTTCTCCATCCTAATACACTTTCATACATAACCTATGATCATTTGCCCTAAGAGGTATTATTAGACTGAGATTTAGAGGTATGAAGTCTGAGTTTAAATTCTGGTTCCCCACTATGAGAAGCAGAATAATGGTTCCCCACTATGAGAAACAGAATAATAGGAATAAAGAGCATCCCTAAAATCTGTGAATTTGCTGTGCTATAAGGATTTCTCTCTCTATTCCTAATCTTGAAAACTTATATTGTTGAATTCATTCCATTTAAGTCTCCCACATTAGTCAAGATACGCAGTATCTATTGATAATGCAGTATCTATTCTGGATGTTGGTGGACAATCAAAGTAATGAATGAACGGTAGATTAATATCCTTAAAATGTGCTAAGACAACATTCTCTAGCATATTATTCCTCAAATGATCCAAAAAGGTTGCAGATGGAATTAATTTCTCTAATCAGCTGAACACAAAGTAGGGATTACTCTGAATTAGTTTGATGGGCCCAATGTAATCACAAAGGTCCATAAGCAGAGGGAAGAATTGGAAGATAGAATCAGAAAAAATGGCAGCATGAAAAAGACTTGACTTACCATTGCTGGCTTTGAAGATGGGAAATAAAAGCCATGAGCCAAGGATTATAAGTGGCTTCAGGGGATGGAAAAGGGAAATTGATTCTCTCATAGTGTCACTATGAGGAATGCATCCCTGCTAACACCTGACAACTAGGTTTTACCTCAGAGGTGTTATGGGGACTAAAATGAAGTCATCCATATAAAGTATTTAACATAGTAGCTGTGAGAGTGTAAGAAAACTCTTACTGTTAACTTCAAAAGATTTGGACACATTTAATCTTCAGCTTCAAATAATTTTCTTTTGCTTCCCAGTTTGTTATGAGAAGTAAGTGATAATTTGGTAAAGCATATATAGAGTTCCCAAAGTACAATGAGCCCTCAGATGTTAAGTAGAAGCAGATGTTAGGAGAAGAGGCCAATAGCAAACATTAAAAGAAAACTATAGTAAGAGCTAATGAAGATTTAGAGTTACAGGCATTCTCGTAAACTGTGGGTTAGAATAAAATTAGTACAGCTAATGTCATGAATGTCTGCAACCACAGCCCTGTGGCATCCAATCCTGTCAGATCTTGGAAGCTAAGCAGTGTTGGGCCTGGTTAGTACTTGGATGGAAGAACACCGAGGAACACCAGGTGCTGTAGGCTTGGGAGAAGGACCCAGCAACCTGCTCCCCCAAAATCAATCCACCATTGAAAACCCTATGAATAACAGAGAAGCACTGACAAAGTGTGTCACCTATTGTACACAGTGTCGCTATGAGTCAGATACTGACTCAATGACACCTAACAACAACAACAATTCGGTAAATAATTTACCTTGTAAAGCCAAAGTTGTGTATATGCTATAGACTTAGAAATTCAACTCCAAGCCATATAATGTACTCTAGATAAACTCTTGAATCCATATTCCAGGAGATTTATGCAAAAATGTTTATAGTAGTAAATTAGGCAGAAAGTGGAAAAAAGAGTCCATTGACCAGAAAATTGACAAATAAATCAATTTATAGTCATGGAATTGAACACTGAATCCTCATAAAGTGTGATAAACTAATCAGTCACTGATGAATACTAATACATTTTAAGAATACAAGAGTAAAAACAAAGGCAAAAAAAGGTTACCTATGATAAGACAGCCTGCAGCTGTAGCCCTGTGGCATTTAGTCCCATCAGAACTCAGAAGCTAAGCTGGGTTGGGCCTGGTTAGTACTTGGATGGGAGACCGCCTGGGAACACCAGGTGCTGTAGGCTTGGGAGACAAGATGGACCTGGCAACCCACTCCCAAAAATCAATCTGCCATTGAAAACCTTATGAATGGCAGAGAAGCACTGACAACAGTGTTTTGCCTGTTGTACACAGGGTCACTATGAGTCAGATAGCAACTTGACAGCACCTAGCAACAACAACAACGATAAGACATGATTTATTGAAATCCATGAACATTTAGAATAACAAAATTTTATGTAGGGATATGTGGGGTGTCATCCTGGCATTTGACTCATTCTGGCCATGAGCGGGAATCAGCCGCCAAAGAGCCGCCTGCTGTCTGGTGAAGGGGAGCCAAGGAGCAGAGAACTGTACAGCTGGTAAAGGAGGCTAATGCCCACGGCTGCTCTGAGAAGCCTTGAAAAAGGCAGGCCCAGAGGCTTATGCCCACAGCAGCTCCTTACTTCTTTCTTCCCGGTGAAGATGCTAAGTCCAAGTGCTCTGCTCCAACAGCTCTTTATTATTTCATCTGTCCTGGTCGATGGAATGGACCCTGACTACTCCATGTACCGCCCTTATATCCTCTCCAGGGGCTAGCTGGGGACCAATCAGAGGCAGTCACCCCATGCGGGTCTTGGTCAATCAGGGGGGATATGCAAATTTGGGTAGGTAAAATTAGCCAATCAGGGGTGGTTTCTGAATGGTCCAATCAGGAGCCATTCAGTGTTTTGGAAACAGCCAATCAGTGTCAAGGGGTCTGAGGAGAGGTATTGGACGCCAGCACCATCTTTGGAAGCTTGATGACCTGGAGTTCCTGGATGTAGGACAAAGATGATTGCCTGGGGAACAAGCCTCAGACCTCCAGTGGGGCCTAAATAGGCCATGGCGCCAGCTGCCTTTCTCGACAGTGCCCTACAGGGATAAATACATATGCAACAAGATATTAAGGAAATCAAGAAAATTAATACAAGTTCAAAATTATGTTTTAATGTTAAGGGCTAGAACAGAGAAAGCATTGATTATTTGGAGATAATGCAGGAACCAACAAAGCATAGACAATTTATGATTCTAGCTAATTAGTAGTCAAACATCTCCTCTACAAGACAAAAAAGAGCAAATTGTAGCATAAAAATGATAGGCTAGATTTCATCAAAGCTAAAAATTTCTGCTTAGCAAACAACATTTATAAAATGATTAGGTAATCCACAGGGCAGTAGAATATATGTTATGTAACTGTGTTAGCTTTTTGTCACTGTGACAAAAATACATGATAGACATGACTAAAGGGGGAAAGATTTATTTTGGGTCCCAGTTTTAAAGGTTTTAGTTCATGGTCCACTGGCTCCTCTGCTCTTAGGCCTGTGGCAAGGCAGAGGTGTCATGACAGAAGAGCATAGTACAGGAGAGCTGCCCAACCCATTACACCCAGAAAGCCCCTACCTGTCAGCAAGGGAAGGTGCCAGGGACAAGATATACCCTTCAAGGGCATGCCTGTAGTGACCTTCTGTCCCTAACCAGACACCACCTCCTAAGAGCCCATTCAGTAAGAACTAAACAATGGATTAACCCAATGATAAAGTGAGAGCCCTTAGCATCCAATCTCCTCTCAATACTTTCACCAACTAGGGTCTAAGCTTTCAACATGAGCTTTTTGAGGAACATTTCATATTTGACCCATAAAAATAACTATACGTTGTTGTTAGGTGCTGTCAAGTCAGTATCCAACTCATACAATGTATGAAACACTATTGTTAGTGCTTCTCTGCTAGTCATAGGGTTTTCAATAGCAGATCGTTTTTGTGGGGTGGGTTGCGGGGTCCTTCTCCCAAGCCATAGCCCTTGGTGTTTCCAGGCAGTCTCCTGTCCAAGTACTAACCAGGCACAATCCTGCTTGGTTTCCGAGATCTGACTAGATGAGAGGCCACAGTGGTACTGCTACAGGCTTATCTATACAGGTACATTGACATTGATTTAAAAGTATAACAAATAATTTGTCATACATCTACATGTAGATATTGATATGATAATAAATGTATCCAAGAAAACAAAGAGATGCTAACCAGCATTAACAAAAATACAAAAAAAAACACTTAAAAAGAAAATGGGTAAAAAGTGCTAAATAAATATTTCAACAGAAAGATCAACACATGACATAATAAGCATATCAAAAATATTATACTCTGCTAATCATGAGGGGAAAAATATCCACAACACAGTATTGCAACACCTTCATTACACTGGATAATAGTTAAACATCTAACATCTATGTTGATTAGAAAATTGAGTAATTGGAACTGCCACACATTGGTGGGGATATGAAATGATAAAATTATTTTGAAAGACAATTAGGCTTTTGTTAAATTTTTAAACATATATCCTGTCTAAAATAGATATTTCACTTCTACACATTTACCCAAAGAAAATGAAAACAAATGTTCACAAAATGACTTTTACTGGAATCTTCATAACCACTTAATTCATAAATGTCCCAAGCTAGAAACAGCCATAAGCAATTTGCTATATAGTCATGCCATCTTATTTTTCTCAGCAATGAAAAAGAGCTAAGCACTAGTACATATAATGAGATGAATGAATCTTAGAATATTATCTGAATGACAAAAGCCAGATACAAGAGGCTGCATTGTGCATAATCCCATCTCTATGAAGGTTCGAGAACTGGAAAAACTAATCTATGATGAAAGATATAAGAAATGAGTTCTCCTGGGAAGAATGAGAGCTATGTTAGGAGTGAAATGGCTGGGAAAAGAATCATCTGTAATGATGAAATGTTTTATATTTTAGCAGAGTTGAGCATAACATGAATATATGCATTTGTCAAAACTCATCAGTATGAACCACTGAAAATCTGGAAATTTGCCAATTTGTAAATTGTATTTACAGAACAAATTTTGAAGAAATTCTTATACTTAGGCATCCTTCTATTTGTCTCTCCATCACTATTTCTTCTCTTGTGTTTTTCCTCTGCTTCTCCTTTAACTGCATTAGATTTGAAAACTCAAAATGTATCTGCTTCCTACACAGTAAAGTAGTGTGAAAAATGTGGCCACAGGCACCAAAAGGAAAGGAATTATACTTACTAAGTGCTAAGTGACTACTCACATCAGCATATCCAATCACTTACAACACTAGACATGTTCTCAAAATCAAATGTTTTCATGGATGATACGTTATCAATAGGAAAGTGAATTGCATGAGGGAACACAGGCTATATCTTTAAAAGTCAACTACAGGACTCCAAGTAACTTCTGATATGTAGGAATTCAAGTCTAGGGTTGCTTGCTTTCTAGAGTTTATAAGATAAAATAAAAATATGGGATATCATAAGATAAAATTTCCAATTTCATACATGAACTCAAATATCTTTAATCAATTTAAGGTCAGAGTACATCTGTAACGATCTGAATTCAAGGAGCATTACATTGTATTTAGAAAAGTACACAGAGGTAATTGAAATTTCATAGGTTATCTGTGAACTTCATGTTCTTCCGCTAAAGGGATTTTTTTTTCCTTTTTTAGGACAGTGTCTCACTAAATTATGGAGACTACCTCTGGTCTCAAACTTGCAATCCTCCTGCCTCAAAAGGAAATGTTTTAAAAATGTGTTCCTTACTGCCTCTTCACTCCCTAGCACAGTGTCTGGCACTTAGTAGACTCCAAAGGTTTGAATGCTGGGGGAATTAAAGAATAAAAGGAGAAAATTTGACTAAATGATATTACTTCATAATATGGAAAATCATGAGCATAGGGATGTCCATGGTTTGTTGTTTTGAACAAAAACAAGCAAAAGATCTATATTTATAAAAAGAACCTATGGCCAGGCGTGGTGGCACATGCCTGTAAATCCAGCACCTGGGAGGGCAAAGCAGGAAGGTCACAAGTTCGAGGCCAGTCTAGAATACACAGCAATTTCCATGCCAGCCTGGCTTACAAGTGAGACCTTGTCTCAGAAATAGATTGAATAAATAAATAGATAAGTAAGAAGTTTTAAAAAACCAAAATATATAAATTAAACGATCCTATGGGACAAAATAATATATTTTATGTGTCTATGCACATATATTTGTGTGAACATATGAATTTATTTTAAATATAAGGTTTTAGATCTTAGATAATAAAGTGGAAGGCTAAATACAAATTGTTAACATTGGTTACTTCAAGAATAATGGGATAGAAATGTAAATTGAAATTATTATATTTTGTCTTTAGTATACTTAGTCTGAGTAACTGGAACTGTCACATATTCTTGGTAGGGATGTGAGATGATAAAACCATTTTGAAAGACACTTTGTCTTTTATTAAATTTTTAAACATATGCACCATCTAAAATAGATATTTCACTTCTATGCATTTATCTAAAGAATGAAAACATATGCTCATAAAATGACTTGTACTGCAATAATCTTGCATTATTTTGAATTAAAATTAAACGATAAAGCCAGATCTGCAATCCCTGCACCAAGTGTGAGGCAGGAGAATACTGAGTTCAAGTCCAACAAGGGCTACATAGTGAGTTCCAGGCTATGCTGTGAGACAGAGACAAAAACAAAAACAAACAAAAAACAAGAACAAAAACAAAACAAACAAACAAGCAAAAAAACAAACACCAAAATGCCCAATAGAAAAAAGGAAAAATTAAAACAAAGTTTTTACAACCATCTCATGAAATTATAAATCATCAATAATGTTGGGGCAAACTATGATGAGCACAAAGAATAATGAAACAAGATTTGAATATATAAACTTAATTTTGAAGGTAAAAAATGAAATAATGAATATACAAATGCTAGAATTGATCTATTGTTCATTTGTTTGGGCCTAAATAAGCAGCTGCATTAAAAATTTCATTATTCCAAAAAGACTAAGGGAAATTTTACCTCTTACATTCAGATTCATTGAGAGTACACTATCTACCAGGTTCTCTGTTAGTCTCTTTATGTTCACAATCACATTGAACAAAGTAGGATAAGGAATCTAAAGTTCAGCTATTTTACATAATATGCTCCACTACCCATAGTTAGTGGTGAACTAGGCTTGTATTTTGAGTCTGCTTAGCTCCAAAGCATATTCTTAACCCACTGCTATCTTTATGTTAAATTAATCTAATTTTCTTTAGGTAATGATAACTTGGAGATGAGCCACTTACTCTCCCAAGCCGTATGAATTAGCTGTATTTCATTTCATATATTACACTTTCACTCATTTCTTTCACTAGATCATTCTTAATTCCGTCTTTCCTTCCTGAGTAACTGCCACTCAAGACCATCTACCCAGTTTATCACCCAAGTAATAAACCTTGGAAGCTGCACTAACTCATCCTCCTGATTCACATCTCATCAATTCTTGCAGAATCCATCTCCTTGGTGAACCTGAAAATCACTTCATCTTCACTGCAGTGTTTCTGATGTGGCCCTTAATTCTATCTTAGATTCTTTCAAGAAGTTTTTCCTGCTGTACACAGATCTGATCTTTTTCCTTCAATTAAGTCCCTGTTCTTCAGAGGATAAGCATCCTGAAATTCAGAACCACTATGAAGGAAGACTCTTTAAAACTTCTCACAGATCTCCATTACCAAGAGGAAAACCCCAGTTTCCTTAGCATAGAAAAAAATGCTCCTCACAAACTGCCCCCAGTCTTCATTTGTAACCTCATTTCAGCCATTCCCCATCACTGCTCACCCTCTACTCTGGCAACACTGAGGTTTTCAACTAAATTATTGTGTGTTCCAAACATTTCTACACATTTGCTTCTTTGGTGCTGTGTTTTTCCTTCTTTGGATGTAGAAAGTCCTCTCTCTCCCATTACCCACTTCCTTTCCTTGCATTATTGGTTAAATCCTTCTCAGTTTTCAAAACTTAGAACAAATGCTGTCTCCCCTTTGTAGCCTCTCTTATCTCAACACTCCAGTCAAAATCAAGTGCCCTAATCATCTTGGAGGAATTCCATTAGAGATCCTGCCATGTGGCAATACAATCTCACCTATCACACTGTGATGATCTTGAGGATGAGATCAGTACCCAGAACAGTGTTTGGGTCTGGCCTTGAAAAATTAGTCAGTGTTACTATAAAGAACTAAGGTACCTCCAAGTTCTGGATAACATGAGAAAAGATTTAAAATGCAATTTGCAAGAAGCTTAGGAAAGGTCTCGTAGAGGTACAAAATAAACACATGTAGGGGATTTTCTTTGACTTATCAAGGAACAAGTAACATTAAATTTGGTAAAGGAATATTTGAAGAGCTAGGTATTTGTAGACAATTTAATAAAAGCATGCTAAGATTTCTGTGTTAGATCCAAAAAAGGAGTGATCTATTCTGTAGGACAAATAAAATTTGCATACTACTGAATGGAATTCTACAAGCTTACATGTAATTTCACTTAATCTGAAACTTTAATGAGTAGACTTAACAGTAAGTAGTTATTATTGTTGTTGTTGTTGTTGTTAGGTGCCGTCGAGTCGGTATCCAACTCATAATGACCCTCATAGGGTTTTCAATGGCTGACTGTTTCGGGATTGCCTTGGGAGTGGATTGCCAGGCCCTTCTCCCATTTTTGCTGTGCTGGGAATTGAACTCGGGACCTCAGAGACTGCAGCACAACGCTCTACCAACTGAGTTAAATCCCAGCCCAGTTATTATTGTTACTGACTGCCTATTATAGACCATATTTAGGCACGGCATTAGAAGTTATGTCAGAAAACGTAGATGCCATGATTCTGATCCATATGAAATCTTACAAAATAGTCCATAACATACTTTTAGGCTATTTTCGAAAATATGGAAAAACCTCTTCACTTTTGGCATTTTTATCTTCTCATTTAAGTGTTAATAGATCTAATTTGTACATACTGTATGTCTACAAGTTGCAGAAGAGTATATTAAGCACTCACATGAGACATTTCAGAATATATGTTATTTGATTTATCAATTGCTAGGTAGGCGATCAAATCAGGACAGTTGTGACCCAAGTTAGTACAAAACATTTCCTTCTAGCCTATTGGTTTTCTAAGTGTACAGCTAGATCATAAGTCAGAACCATTTCAAAAACAATTGAGGACATGGGATTGGTTTGGGGAAGTTAAGCTGTTGATGGTTGTCCACTACATATTGTGCCTGGGTTGAGCATGTACAGGAATATTAACAGCATCTTACCACCAAATGGATATATACCACCAGGCCATCAAGGGAGCAAATCTTTCTGACCTCCAAACCAGAAATAGGAAGCCTTAGTGAAAAAGAAAATATAAGGGACAAGAAATTACAGTTTTCACTCTAAGAATTCAATCAAGTCCAGGGTTAAGTTTGTGACAAAAGATATTAATTTTTTATATAAATGCATTTAAATTTAAGCATATCATCTACTTTGCAAAATTTCTTAAGCTTAAAAGGTTCCTTTGCCCTCTGAGATTAAACTTTTTACTAGACTGTCATCATTAAAGAAAAACAAATAAACAAGGGCCAAGTAAAAAAATAGCAAGACCAGATATTCCTGTATGTAATAAAAACAAACACCAGATTTAATAGAGAAGATTAATAATGATTTGCATCATACAAATACGCTTTGCCAAAGACCTTATCACAGGCTAACTTTTCATTTTGGATTTTTCTCTAATTGCTGTTAAGCAGCTTTTCTGAGGTTTAGTTTACATACAATAAATTTATTAAACTTAATTTTATAATTCTATACATTTTGACAATGTATTCAATCGTGCAACCACCATCATAACTTTGATTTTGATCACACCAAAAAGTTGTGTTGTGCTCCTGTGCAATAAACCTTCTCTCCCAATCCTTGCCCTGGGCAATCGCTGATGAGCTTTTGTGTCTTTATAGATTTGGTTCTTATAGATTTGTTCTTCTCTTTATTTGTTTGTTTTTTGAATCATACTATGTGTGACTTTTATTTCCTCCTTCTTTCACTTAGCATGATGCTTCTGGCTTTAGGTTACTGATGGAACATAGCAATTGCTCTTATTGTTGTTCTGTATGAAACTTATTTTTTCCTCTGGTACTTTTTATTTTTATTTTTTTAAATAAATACAGTGGTAGGGATCAAGCTCACTGTCTCTCACTTTCTGGGCAAAATCTAACACTGAGTGACATCTCCATCTCTCTCTAGCTCTTTTAATATTTTCTGTTTATCTCTATTAAATCAATTTGATTATAATGACTTGAGATGATTTTTAATGTTTATTTTCCTTGTGGTTTTTTGACCTTGGAGAATCTTCAGATTTAATTGTTGTTGTGTTGTTGTTAGGTGCCGTCAAGTCGGTATCCGACTCATAGCGACCCTCTGTACAACAGGGGAAACAGCATTGTCAGTGCTTCTCTGCTGTGCATAGGGTTTTCAATGGCAGATTGAGTTTTGGGAGGGGGTTGCAAGGTCCTTCTCCCAAGCTTACAGTGTCTGGTATTCCCAGACGGTCTCCCATCCAGGTACTAACCAGGCCCGACCCTTCTTAGCTTCTGAGATCTGACGGGATCGGAAGCCACAGGGCTACAGCTGCAGGCTTCAGATTTAATGGCCTCATCAAATCAGAATATTTTTTCTGATATTGTTTCTTCAACTCTCTTTTTCTCTTCTATGACTCTGATTGTGAAAGCTGGACTGCTTAATGGTGTACTACAAATCATCTTTGCCTATAGCTATACCACTGTGGTATCTGATCTTGTCAAATCTCAGAAGCTAAGCACCGTCAGGCCTGGTTAGTACTTGGATGGGAGACCGCCTGGGAACACCAGGTGCTGTAGGCTTGGGAAAAGGACCTGGCAACTCACTCCCAAAAAACAATCAGTCATTGTAAACCCTATGGATAGCAGAGAAAAGCTAACAATAGTGTTTCACCTGTTGTACATAGTGTCACCATGAGTTGGACACTGACAGGAAGGCACCTAACAGCAATGACAGATCATCTTTGGCTGTTTCATTTCCCTTTTGGTTTTTTTTCCTTCTCTGTACTGCATTTTGGATCATATGTATCACTGTATCTTCAAGTTCACTGATCTTTTCTTACGAAGTGTATAATCTGATGTTTATCACATTCAATTTTTCTTTTTCATTTCAGATACACCTATACAATCTACTTAACTCTGTTATTTTTATATTTTCTCTTCTTTATCAACTGAAACTTTTACTCTACCTTCTTTAAGGAGCATGTTCGCAATAGCTATTTTTAATATCCGTGACTGCTAATTTCACAATCCTTGTAACTTTTATTTTTACTGATTAGTTATTCTCCTTATCATGAGTTAAACATTCTTGCTTCTTTGGATGGTTTTTAGGCTTTTTTAGATGCTTCACATTGTGGATTGCAGGTGGTTATGTGCTGGATTTTGATGTTTCCCTCAAATAGTGTTGAACTTGATTTTGATATATGATAAATTACTTCAAATTAGTATCCATTCATGGCTTAATATTAAGCTTTGTTAAGATGCAGAATAACCATTTAGGAGCTAATAAAATCATGCTATTAAGATAATATATTTCTCAGGACTCTATTTAATGTCAAATATATTTCTCCTCTGGCTAGTAAGAACATAAAGTCTTTCCACAGCTGCCTGAGCTTGAGAAATTTCTTAGCCTGTTGTTGTCTTCTGTTTCTTTCCTTAATCTAGAGTAATTTCCTCTTATGCTTGTACAGATGACTCAAGGTGACCTCCTTAAAATTTCCAGCGCTCCTTCACTCTATCTCTCTGGGTCCTCAGGGAGTATGAGGCCATGCTCTTCCAACAGAGCTCTAAACCCCAGCCTGACAGACAAACATTTAGGCAGTCCCAAATTCAGTCTCTGTCTCTTCAACTTAATGATCCTGAAAGGCTCTGCTCCAATTTTTCTTCTCTACAATGTGGTCTGAAAATTGCCCTCAGGGCTCTAGCTGAGGTATTCATAATCCACACTTAATATTTGTCTCACTTCATTCAAGGATCACAGTCCTATGTTTTGCATTGTTCAATGTCTGAAGACCAGTACTTTATATACTTCAATCAGTTTTCTATTTGTATTATGTGGCATCATATATCTGGTCCCTATGTATCAATACAGAAAAAAGCATTTCAAAACAGAATTGTATTGACAGATATTTAAGATATTTGCAATCTTAAAGTTTTTTTCCAGGTACCTCTCATATAAATATCACTACAATGTGTGATTTAAAATGAAAAGATTAAAGCTTCCCATTAATTTTCTTTTGAATGTTCTAAACGTCATCCTTTGAAGTCTCCACTTAAAAAGAGCATTCCCTCAAAGAGAAGATCAGATTTCTAACTGAGCATTTGATGTGACTATTTCTGCCATCTTATTTGGTATTTTGTAAGGAGTTACATTCCTTCTATACATTGCCACCTTCCACTTTGTGAGTGTGAATCACAATAGCGCCCTTGACAACTTGTGACATAGTGATTACAAGTTTAATTTCAACTCCTGTGTTATTTTCTCTTCTATGACATTTGCACTGACAGTGTCACCATTTTTAGTGTGTGAAAAGTACTTAGGATAAAAAAAAGTAATCTTCAAGTAAAAAAATTATTGTACTGTTAGATGATAAGACAAAAAACTTTGCCACTGGTAGAGGGAGAGAGAGAGAGAGAGAAAAGGAGAGAGAGGGAAGAAATGAAGAAGTAAAGGCTTGATTGTTCAGGATCTGCAACCCTTTAGCACCCAGTTCTGTCTAGGAAAGTTGGTCTAGTCATTGACATTTATCACTTAATTTTATTTCTTTTCTTTTCTTTTCTTTCTTTCTTTCTTTCTTTCTTTCTTTCTTTCTTTCTTTCTTTCTTCTTTCTTTCTTTCTTTTGTGTGTGTGTTACTGGGTGTTGAACCCAGGGCCGCGTGCTTGCATGTTCTGCAAGTGCTGGACCACTGAGCTGCATCCTCAGCCCACTTTTTACTTTTTGAGACAGGGTCTTGCTAAATTACACAGACTGCCTCTGGTCTCCAACTTGCGATCCTCTTGCCTCTGCCTTCCAAGCCACTGGGATTACAGGCATACACCATGGTGCCTGGCTATCACTTAATTTCTGTGCTTTCTATTTGAAAGAAAATGTATAAACTCGGTCTGGTATCTGCTCTCTGAATGCAGTCGTTCAAGGAGAATTTTAGAGATGACATTATTGCTTTTAGAATTTATGTTGAGAATAGGCCTAAAGTTTCTCACATATTAACATACTGCTGTTTTTTTTCTCTAATTGCTTCTAAAATATTTGGACTCTTAGGAAGTATGCATATAAAACTACTGCTATTTCAGATCTCTTTGGTCAATAGAGGAGCCAAAGGTATGTCAACTTCATCAAACATATACATTCTGGTAGGTGTTGGGACCCTTATTTGCTCACTTTTAGAGGCAAAGACATAACTACAGAGAAATAATCAAAGAAATACTAACTTTTTAAGGAAATTCTTGTTGTTGTTGTGAGGTGTTGTCGAGTCAGTATCTAACTCATAGCAACCCTTATAGGGTTTTCAATAGCTGACTGTTTTGGGATTCCCTTGGGAGTGTATTGCCAGGTCCTTCTCCCATTTTTGCTGTGCTGGGAATCGAACTTGGGACCTCAGAGACTGCAGCGCAGCCCTCTACCAACTGAGCTAAATCCCAGCCCAAGGAAATTCTAGGAACTATTTTATTCCATTTTGTGTATCCAGTGCTGCAATACAATTGGCTCTTAATGAAAACCTATGGAATTGTTTTTGATAAATGATACTCTAAATCAAGGTTCACAATACCAACTGATATTTGATACCCAACAATTCATCATTTCAAGAGACTGTCTTGTGCATTGCAGGATGTGACTAGCATCCTTGGCCTCTATTTAGTTCCTCTCCAACCTCTAATGTTAACAAAAAATGTCCTTAGATATTGCCAAATGTCTCTTGGGGAAAAAAACTTTCCCTGAATTGAAAACTGTTATTCAAAATTCTTTGATTCACTTATATTTTTATATTCTGTTCATTTCATGATATTCCAAGGTAAAGATCTTAGTATTTAAAGTCAATTAAACTTTTATAATGATGATTTTGTAATAAATATAGATTTTTATACAACTATAGATTTTTAAAGCTGTTAAAAGCAAGAAACATTTAGAACAAAGAAAGGGATTCTTTTACCAACCTCTGTGTAATACTGGCAATAAACAAATGCAGGAAAAACAAGATAAGAATATAGAAAAATTAAACCAAATAACATAGGAAAGAATTTTTTTAAATTACCTACAGATTAAAGAAGTTCAGTGACTCATTAACAATGCTAGTTATTCATTATTGTAGTTGTAGAAAATGTTTAGAATCTAAGAGAGCTGGTAGACAATATGGTACTATTTCCACCACTGCACAGCTTCCCATGCTCCCTGTCCTGGATAATCTATAACAGCAAGAATAACAACAAAGACTAATATTTACCAAGTCCTCACTTTATTATATGATATTTGTTGTGGAATTTGTACATATTTTCTCATTTTTTCTCCACAGGAACTATAAGAGAAAAGTATAATTACCATCTTTATTTTATAAATTGAAAGATTAAATAAAGTGTCTATTGTCACAACTCTAGTAAATGTTCCTTACCTAACATTTGATGTCTTTGGAAGTACTTCCTGCACTCATGTCTACTGTACAATCATAGTCATATTTTCCCCAGTACATATGTTGTTGTTAGGTGCCATTGGCTTGGTGTCTGACTCATAGTGACCCTACATACAACAGGTGAAACAGTATTGTTAATACTTCTCTGCTATTCATAGAGTTTTCAATGGCTGATTTTTTTTTTTTGAATGGGTTGTCAGGTCCTTCTCCTGATCCTACAGCTCCTGGTGTTCCCAGGTGGTCTCCCATCCCAAGTCCTAACAAGGTGCAACCTTGTTTAGCTTCTGAGATCTGACAGGATTGGATGCCACAGTGGTATGGCTACAGGCACCAATCCGTATACTCATTTCTTAATCAACTTTAGTGTGGAATATGCAGCATGGCCACTATCAGAGAATATCCTTACTTCCTTCAGAAGAGTTATTCCCTAACCAATAAGTAATACAATGTTGTGCATGCCAATCTCTTAAAGACCCTCCTTAATGTAAATGACAGAATTTAAATGAATGGAAACAATTTCTATTAAGAGTTTTAAGAAACTATTGATCCAAGCTCCCAAGAACCAAAATTCTTTTTAGTGTCGTACAACGTATTTGTGAGTGTAGCAACACCTATGACCTACTTCATAAGGCAGTGATTCACATTTTATTTTACTTGACTCAGAAACACAAATAGTTCTGCAAAAGTCGTAATAATACATCCAATATCTACTAATGCTAGATGCTTTTTCTTGGGAATGCCATTTCACATTCATTTAAACCTCAAATAAGATAGGGCATACAAAGGTCAGAGTAAGGAAGAGGCAATAACTCCTCTGTTAGTGGTGGACATGCTTCAGAATTACAGCCCCAATGCTAGAAGAAATTTGGAAAGAGTCACTTCTCTGAATATTAAACATATGATTTCGTGTCCTAGACATAAAAGTTAGAAGGGATGGTATTCTCATCTTTTGTGATGATACTGACTTCCTTCCCTTAATATGAGCTGCTTGTCATGTTCTACCTGGTAATCTCATGAATAATTCAATTATACAAATCTTATAATGTAACAAAGCATGGGGGTCATTTGTGCCTTTGTATTTTCACAGATGACAAAAGAGTGTACTAAAATTTTATAATTTCACATAAAATTTTATTTATATGAATTACATTAAAAATGTTACTGTAACATTATTAGTTACCTGTAATATAATGTAACTCAGAAAGGGGAGCTGGGAAAAATCAGAAAATAGCAATCATAAACTTATAGAAGTATTTAGACCTCAAAGGCCAATGCCAGGATCAGAATGTCTGCTTCATGATTCCTGCCTTAATATCTCTAGGCTACTGAAGGATTTTATCTCTTTTAATTGTTGAAAGATTTTAATGGTTAGAAAAATACTCAACACCCAGGTAGCACATACCTATAATCCCAGCTGACTGGGAGGCTAAGGCAAGAGAATTGGAAGTTCAAAACCAGAGGCAGCCTGCACAACTTAGTGAGAGTCTATCTCAAATTAAAAGAGGAAAAACAGGAAAAAAAGAAAAGAGAAATATTCAGCAATTTTACCTTCTAAAGGAATCAGAAATTTCCCCTTGTTTATTGATCTTAAACAGCCCTTTTTGAAGGATAGATAGCATATAGGTAACTATGAAGAACAGTAGTATTTGTCATCTCCTCCATAATACTTCTTTATTTGAAAATTATATATATTCTATTTTTATATTTCTGTAAAAGCACAGGGAAGAACTAAGACTTTTCTGTACCAAATGGTCTAGATCTTATGCTCCTTTGCAACTCTTGGGTTAAATGAATCTATGGAATTTGCTAACTCTGCTCTTCTAAAATATGAAAAAGATTTTATGGATTGAACTGTAATCATTTTCTATAGATAAAGAAATGAAGCATGAAGGTAGCCAGATTATCATACATAGCAATTATGGGATCAAGAAGATAACTTCAAGTGAAACCAGAAAGAGATTATGCTCAAGGTAGGTAAGGGGAACCATTTTTTTTTTCTCTTCTCTGTTTTTTGTTGTTGTTGTTGTTGTTTGTTTGTTTTTGTTTTTTTGTTTTAGTTTTTTTTCCTTCTTTCAAATTCTCCCATAAACGCAAAAGAAAAGTTGCTGTCTTTTCTTCATTAGGTTGAATAAGAAACAGTGCACATGCTGTTGAAATACAATGACAATTATTTCCAACTGGTATAATATAGTAAAAGAAAAAAGATAAAGCTTTAGCTTTTATCTTCATTTTCCTCTTGTTATAATAAGAGACTCCCATTTCCTTGTACATTTTGAATAGAAAATGACTTTTGGAATATTGCAAGTGGAAGGAGTAATATTTTTTCCTTTTCTCATGCTCTCTGCTATTTAAATAAGGCACAAATTTTATTTTCCAAGGGTGCAACCTGACATCCTTTTATTTGGAAACCAAGGTGATATGAAATGCAGAATTTACTTCCTGGATATTAATGACAACTGTATGAAATTGCTTGTGTAATAATTAAAATTTCTCTCCTCTGCCAGTATTGCTGATATGGTAAAACAGTGTTGGTTTAATCGAGTGAGTTCTTTCCTTAACAAAAAGAGGTTTTCAGAAAACCAAACTTTTTTTGTCTAATAAATCTACTCTGATACCTAAGAGATCTCCCATCACTCAACACTATGCAGATGATTATATATTTAGCACTTCTGGGCTCCCTCGACACACAGAGAGGGTAATAAGAATAACTAGATTTTTCTCTTTATTGGAAAGCGCATCAAATCTAAATTTAATAAAACATTTTAATATGTCCAAGCTATAAAAATCAACTCTGACAACTGCATTTCTTAATCTGAATTTTTTAATAGTTAGGAAGCATCCAAGGAATTTTAAGTAGCACAGCCTGGAAACTATCCGGTTAGGAGCTGTCAATATTTCTCAAATGTAAGGAAGTCTTGGGGTGTGTTTGAAAATGATGGATTAGACTAATATCCATTTAAAGGTAGACTGTTTTGTACTTTGAGGGGAAATATACGTTTTACCCCGAGGAGAAAACAATATAGCTTTTCTTGTTTGAAAAATAGCACACTTTTTTTTTCAGAGCATCAGTAGAAAAGGCCATATTTTAAATGTAATTCTCCTTTGATTCATATAAGGCTTGTCAGTTCTTTTTCCTTAGCATCTCTAAATTCATTTTCTCACATCCATCCTGACTGCAGCTGCCTTCATTCAGGAGCTCATCATGTCTTTCCTGAATTACCTCAATAACTCATATCTCTACTCCCTCCCCACATTTAGCACCCACACCCTTTACATTTCTAGCTAATTTTTTGGAGAACTTCCAGGATATTCTTTCTAAAATACAGAACTGCTCAAGTTTCTGGATGTTTCCCAACATTTGCAATATTCATCTGGTAGCAGAGGCGACTTTGTGAGCTGGCCCAGCCTGTATCCCAGCCTGGTGGCTTGTCATTCACTTCTGCTTTATATCCCTTCAACAAACCAATCTTTTCAAAGCATCATGATATTTCCTGCCATTTTTCTTTGCTCATAATATATGTTCTCTATCTCTTTTGCACCCATGATCAGAATCACTCAGGTCAACTTTTCCAAAGTGATACTCACCCCCTCTCTAGTTTTATCATATATAATGGTTCACTAACTTGATAAAGGGGAGTATGAGGTTATGGGTATTCAATGGTGACTAGAAAGTAGAGAATCTGTATGCTAAATATCTTTTATAGCAGAGTTTAGTTTTAGATTTGCATTTTACTAAGGAAAGATAAAAGGTCTCAGACTGTGGTCTCTCCTCCATTTTTCCCTAAAGCTGTCTAAAACTGTTTGATATGATGATTATTTCAAATAGCTACATATATGTGTATGGCATTTTTGTGAGCTGAAATCCCTGCTCTGCTCTGGACATTCCTTCCCTGAAAGAAGGTGCTAAGAATTCCCACCTAGATCCTCTCTAAGAGTTACCTCAGACCAAGGAAAGTTTATAGAGAGTCCCATAGTAGTCACTTAGGCCTAGTATAATGCCTTATTTAGGTAAACTACTGAAACTCTCTCAGCCTGAGTTATTTTATTTTATTTTATTTATTTTTTTTTTTTGCGGTACTGGGGGTTGAACCCAGAGCCTCACGCCTGCATGCTTTGCAAGTGCTGGACCCCTGAGCTGCACCCCCAGCAGATTTTTTTTTTTTTCACTTTTTTGAGACAGGGTCTCGCTAAATTACGCAGACTGCCTCTGGTCTTGAACTTGCGATCCCTCCGCCTCTACTTCCTGTGCTGCTGGGATTACAGGTGTGAGCCACTGCACAAGGCAGTCTGAGTATTTCTGTCTGTAAGACTTGGGGGTAATATGCACCTCACACTGTTGTGTATTGGAAAAATAATAGTAGGTGGGAGAAGTCACTAAATTGCACAAACTGCCGCTGGCCTCCAACTTATAATATTCTTGCCTCCACCTCCTGAGTGGCTGGGATTACAGGCATGCACCATGATGCTGAGCTTCAGTATCATTGATTTCTGCTCTAATTTTTAGAATTATCATTTCTTATGGCATCTTTTTGCTTATCTTACTCTTCTTCCTCTAGTTTCCAAAAATGGAAGTTTACATTTTGCATCTTTCTTATTTTCTAAACCATGCATTAGTACTATAAATTTTTCCTCTGAGCTAGGATTCTACTATATTCTACAAATTTTGATAAAATTTATTATCAGTTTTGTTTAGTGCAAAATATTTTAAAAATATCCTTTAGACTCCTTTGAAATATGTATTATTTAGAAATTGTTGTTGTTAGGTGCCATTGAGTTGGTGTCCGACTCATAGAGACCCTATGTACAATAGGCAAAACAGTATTGTTACTGCTTCTCTGTTGTTTATAGTTTTTAATGGCTGATTGTTTCTTGGGAGTGGGTTGCCGGGTTCTTCTTCCAAGTCTACAGCACCTGGTATTCCCAGGTGGGAACCCAACCAAGTACTAACCAGGCCCAATCCTGCTTAGTTTCTAAGATCTGACAGGACTGGATGCCACAGTGCTAGGCCACTTAAACTCTAAACATTTGGGTATTTTACAGCCTTGTCTCTGTGACTTGTTTCAGATCATTTATTTCCTCTAACTTTTGTGATTCTTATCCCCTTAATTACACTATTTACTAAATGTTCACAAAGGAACACTTCATTAAATGGCTTTGGCATTGTGTGTATGTTTGCCTGTGAAGTGTGTTTGTGTGGTTTTTTTTTTTGTGTGTGTGTGTGTTTGTGTGTAAGAAAGAGGGAGAGAGAGAAAGAAAGAGAGAAAGAGGGAAAGAGAAGGAGATCAAATCAAAATAATTAACATATTTATCACATTAACTTTTTTTATGGTTAACTGTAGTCACTCTACTATGCACTGGAATACTAGAACTCATCTTTTCTATTTAACTGCAATTTTCTAACTTTTTACTAATCTTTTCCAACAGTCTTTCCAGATTAGTAAATGTATGTGTGAAAAAATACATGGCTTTTAATCAGTATCTATTAAATACAGGCTGGAGGGAGGAATTCCAATGTGGCATGAAGAACATTCTGAAAATGAAGGGTATGTTCCCTTTGGTGAATTTGGTGATGGTTTCACATATTGAGATAACTAACTTGTTCATTTTAAATATGTGTGGTTTGTTGCATATCAATTATATATTAATATAGTTGTTTTCTAAACCTTTTTTCTGAATAAGTAAATATTCTTTATTGTAATACTCTTCTTACTGAAATATTCTTAATCTGAAAAATATTTGGTCCTTACAATGTTGACCTTTACCTGAACATAATACTTGCAGAAATAACAATGATTATAAAAGCCTTTTATCCTTTTGTTTTCCAAAATACCCTGACCTTTATATATTTTATGAAATAGCCAAAGTCAAAAACCACCCTGCTCTTGCACATTACATGAAAATATCATTTCTATCATTCTTCCTGACACCAGTAAGACTTGTGAATAACTCTCTTGTTTACCTGACTGTATTAATCCTGAGATTGCCTTCTTATTCTTCAAGATATTCCTCAATAATGAACAGTCTCCCAATTACAGTGGCCTGAATAAAACCACCATAGTCCAGGGCACTTTATCTTTTTTCTGTACCTAGAGACATTCACAGTGGCTTAATCATATCATGTAGATTTCTGATATAATAAAATGCCTGGACAGAGGCAGGTGTTGAACTTCCTTCAAAGAGAGGACTATTGGGGTATGTTCAGTTGTCAGTTGTCTTCATATCCCTGTAAAATCATTCTATCTGAATTTTCAGACTCTAATAAAAACAGTTTTATTATTTGTACAGGTCAGTCCTCATTGCTCCTCCTGTACCTTCTCTTCTTTCCTATATTTTATTTTTGTTTTCTTACATTCTTATTTTTTCATAGTACCTACACCTAGATGGATTGACACAGTGTCTGCAACAATGAGCTTAAAAATAAAAAAGATACTGTGCCTGGCAAAGTGTTAGGCAGTGTTTCATTCTGCTGTACATATGGTCACTATGAGTGGGACCCCACTCCATGACACCTAGCAACAACAACAATGCGTGCTATGGTGAGGGAAGAAATGAGACCAGGACGAGGTTTCATCCATTTTGTGTTCTGTGTTTTACTTGGACAAGCTGAAGGAAAAGCTAAGTTGCTAGGCAGTAGTTGTACAATGCTTTTTGTATTCATGTCTGAGTGTATGTAGTGTAACTACAAAGGAAAAAGACCTGAACAAGTTATTTTTAAGAAAAAAACTGAAGTGGCAAGTTAGAGATGGTAGCTTATTTGTAGCCTAGCCCATTCAAGTGAACTGAGATCCTCTATACAAGAGACATCATTTCAGGTTAAAATAGTCTCCAGTGTCCTTTACAGAGAAGAGTATGATGTATCTCTTTTTTAAAAAAGTCATCCCTGGTCTTTCCTCAATGGCAAGAGTGAATTTTCTGGGACACTCCATGCATAGTCTATCGATTTGTTTATAAGTTTCTATACATTAACACATCTATGGCATTTTATTTAATGCTCTGAGAAGAGATTACTAGCATTATAAAAATACTGCCTCTAAGCAAATCATATTGTTTTCTCCTGATAATTAGTAGCTTTGGGCAACAGAGACAAATAACAGTAACTGCAGCAACTCCTAGCTGTAAGCACTTCTTTCAATTATGCATCAGGCAGGTAAGACTTGAGGCTATCTTGACTTGTAATTGACCTATCACTTTGTAAAAAATCATGCTCATGTGGGAGAATCCAAAATCAGAGACTATTTCTGAAGCCAACTCATTATAACAGAATACAATATAAAGTAAAGAGCATAGGTAATTCATAATCCCAGCAGTAAAGAATGAGAAGCGAAGGGCGACTCTCATTGAAGCCCATCATTTCAAGTAAATACCCTTTTCAACATGATCTGAATAAGAAATGGTTAGATATATCTATTTCAATAGGATGATTTTTCATGAACACAAATATAACTAATAGCCACTCATAATACAGAGCGAGAATAAGGAATATTTATAAACTATGCATGTTGTTTCATTAAATAATGTGCAATGCATAGTTAACAAATTATTAAAGATTTATATTTCATATTAGATGCTAGGAATTTAAAAATTAAATTTAAAAACCACTCTGAATTTCCTTCCCTCATAATTTCTTTTTCTAAGGACTATAGAATTTACTATAGAATAGGAAAGACCTAATGATTTTGTCTGCTTCTCATATTACCAAGTGCACCATCGGTCAATGATAAATACATAAATGAATAACAACATAACAACAGAAATAATGTAACTATAACTATTTTGGATCCAAAGTAAGAAAAAATTAAATGTGTCTCATAAACCTGGATTTTTCCAGAAACAAGCTCTGATTCTGGCTTTCCTGGTGTCTAAAGACCTTTGAAATACATTTGTAAATATGACACTCATGTTGCAGTTGTTTTTTTCCATCATAACAATTTAGTAATATTGGTAATTTTGCTTTTGTGATTGTTTCTTTTTTGAGACAAATTCACAGTAAGTAGCCTAGGCTAGCTTTAGACTGGCTACAACTGGATATGTATCCCAGGCTGGCCTAGAGCTGGCAATCCTCCTGCCTCAGCCTACCAAAGTGCTGGAATTATAAGACTGTTCATCATGCCAGCTTTGCATTTTTTCCTATAAAAACCCAACCAGCCAAACTGTCTGAAGGCTTACTTATGTCTTCTACAAACAAGCTTTTACTTTCTTTCTCTAGTTACTTCTGCCTGGGTCAATTTTTGACACTTTACTGAGCACCTTCCTCTAGCAACTTAGCCATTCTTCTCCAAATATCCCTTTTATGTTTCATTCAACTTTGCAGAATGATGTAGCAGTTATAAGCACAGGCACTAGAACCAAGCTGCCTAAATTTAAATCCTACCTCCAAAAATTACTGGTGTAAACTTATAATGATAAAGGAGTGATTGATCTGCCTAAGACTTATATCGTTTAATTCTCACAACTCAGTGAGATGAGTACTTTCAGGATTCTCATCAATAAGTGGGAATGGAGCTCCTATGTAAAAATGAGACCCAAAAGGACTAAATAATTGGTTTGAAATCACCCAGTGAGTAAGCAGCCAACTGATGATTTGACTCAAGCTTATCTGACTTCAAATTTGTGCCCTTAATCAGACTTTCAGTGTGCATGAAGAAGTAGGACTCATAAATCTACTTGAATGACAACACTACATATCTGCTCTAAGTGCACACAGAGAGTAATAGTTCTAAGTAACTTTTTTTGTGTGTGTGTGGTGCTAGGGCATTGAACCCAGAGCCTTGCGCTTGTATGCTTTTGCAAGTGCTGTATTATTGAGTTGTACCCCTAGCCTATTTTTACTCTTTAAGAAATTTTTTTTGAGAGAGGGTCTCACTAAGTTAGACAGACTGCCTCTGGTCTCTAACATGTTATCCACCTGTCTCCACCTCCTGACTCACTGGCATTACAAGCATGAGTCACCTGGCCCTAATTTGTTTTTTAAAAAAATAGAATTTTCTGAAAGTATGGAACCTTGACTTCTGGGATAAGATGGAGGTTTAGAAGCTGCCTGTGTGTGACTCTGTGGATGAGAACAGTAAGGTTAAGAGAGAACAGACTTTATGCCAAATAGATAAAGAGAGGAAGGTATCAAGAATCAACAAAGAGGTAATAGGACAGCTGAAGAGGACAGAGAAACAGAAAAGCTATGCTGAAAAAAATAGGAGACATCCCACAGCTCTTGCTTCAGCTCTCTGGGGTGGGCAGGGGAGAGGGGCTGGCACCACAGCCACAAGGCAAGCCAGGCATGCCTGGTGAAAATGGATTGGCAATCCTAACCACAGGACAAATCCACAGTTCTTACAAACCTCAAATCCAATGGAAAGATTTGGTGTGGCAGTGATTCTTCCTGTGTGGCAGGCCAGCATTGGAAAAGAAATCCATTTTGTCACTTCTCATATGTCAGAGGGCTATAGCCAGATATCATCTTGAAAGGGAACCTATTGTTTGAGTTTGAGCTACTCTGGGGACTTGACAACTAAGAAAAATTGCAATTTGGGGAGCCTTGATAAATCCTGTCAGTGTCTGGGTGGGAAACAGCCAAGAGAGGCAGCTGTGAAGAGGAAGAGAGTTGGATATGGACCCACTGAGAAATTTCAGCAGAAGGGAGCTTGGGTTATGACTGGTACCATGATTGGTGGTGCCACCCTCTGTAGCTCCAGTCCCATGTCCAGTGGACTGCCTGGACTTTTCAGCTTCCTCCTTTCCATGTGTGATTTGCAACCAAATGGAGCTGAGAGCCCTAAGCCCAGGTCCAATGGATCACTCAATTGCCACAGCCTCTTCCTTCCCCCAGGGTGGTTTACTGCTGAGCAGGACCTGAAAGCACTGACACTGGCAGGCAGAGTGCCAGATTCCTTCAGGTCACCCCATCCAACGCATATCTCAATGCTCTCTTTGTTTCTCCTATTCTCCAATGGAAGTGGAGGCCTCTTCTTAGTTTGGATATTTACTTCCCCTGGATGCACAAACTTGCTGGTCTCTGGATTGAGTAGGAACCTGCACAGCCCATATGCTGCAAAGCTCACTGTGGCCAGCAGTGAAGCCCACTAAGCAAAGAAGGGAAAGTTCTAAAGCGGAATGCAGCCATGAAACTGACAACTGACCCTTGACTGGCCCAACCTGCAGCCTATATACAGCATGAGCCTGAAGGGTAGAGATGACAGGATACTCCAGTTTCAAACCATCACGCATTCTCCTTAGCAGACCTCAATATTAGAGGGCCTAAACAGAAGTCGTTCCAATTCTTTGTCATGTTTTTAACTTTTTTTCCTTTTTAAAAAACTTTTTCTTTTAAACATACTTTTAGCTTTTTTTTTTTAACTATCTTTTCTTTTCTTTTCTTTTCTTTTCTTTTATTTATTTTTTTGTGTGTGGTACTGGAGGTTGAACCCAGGGCCATGCACTTGCGTGCTTTCCAAGTGCTGGATCACTGAACCGCACCCCCGCCCCCATTTTTTTGTTAATTTTTTGAGACAGAGTCTTGCTAAATTATGCAGACTGCCTCTGATCTTGAAATTGTGATCCTCCTGCCTCTGCCTCCTGAGCAACTGGGATTACAGGCATGTGCCACCGAGCGTGCACTATATTTTATTTTTAAAAAGATTTTTCTTTTGTTTATTTCTTTTCTTGCCTTTGTCTAATTTTATTTTTTTCTTTAATTTGTAATCAGATATTTTCATCATTTTCTCTTATCTCTTCCTTTTCTTTTTATATTCTTTTTGTTTTCTTTCACTTAAATTTGCCTTACTTTTTTACTTTTCCCTGCCTCCTTCCTTTCTCATTCATTTATTACTATCGCTTTTCCTTAATTAATTTTCAAGTAAATATTTTACATTAGTTTTGCCATTTTCTTTTCTATGGTTATTGATGGTATGCTGTTGTTGTTAGGTACTGCCCTGTCTTGCACAACTCATAGCGACCCTCACAAGGTTTTCAATGGCTGATTGTTTTGGGATTGCCATGGGAGTGGATTGCCAGGTCATTCTCTTGTTTTTCCGGTGCTGGGAATTGAACCCAGGAACTCAAAGACTGCAGAGTAGTGTTCTACCAATTGAGTTACATCCCAGCCCATTGATGATATAGCGGTTGGCTTTAAGTGATTTTAATTGTATTTCTATATATGGTTTGTTTTGGTGTTGCTGTTGTTACAGTAAATTGTTTCCCCATTGCTGAGTGGTACTGGGGATTGATTATTCATGAGAAGGCTACTCATTAAGAAGACCCCCAAATAAAAATGGAAGCAATATTCATCCTAGCAGATGTACAAGTCAGAGTTTAGAAACACAAGAAATATGAAAAAGCAAATCAACCTGGTTCTTCCAAAGCTTCACAACTCCTTAATAACTAAATCCAAAGATATTGAAATGTTTGAAATGCCAAAGAGTTCAAAATCTGGTTTTAAAAATGATCACTGACCACAAAGAGGATTCAAACAAGCAGATGAATGAGGTAAGGAAGTTAATTCAACACCTGGATGAGAAGATCAGCAAAATAGATAATAAATTCAGCAAGGAAATTAAGACTTTGAAACAAAAAGGTTAGAAATGAACAACTCAATAAATCAAATAAATATCATAGTGGAAAACATCAATAATAGACTTGATGAAGCAACAGAAAAAGTATCAGGTACAGAGCAAGGTTGAATAAATATTATCAAACAGAAAATGAAGGGGAAAAACAAGCAGGACCACAGTTTTGTAGAACTTTGGGATATGATTAAGAAACCAAACCTAGCAATCCATAAGATAGAAGAAGGAATGGAAATACAAAGTTAAAGGCATAGAAAGCCTGTTCAAAGAAATTGCTAGTATAGCAGAAAATATCCCAAATAGCAGGAATTGACAAAAGAGATTGCACGAAATTGAAAACCTTCTTCATAGAACAGGAAATATTTTAAAAAGTGAAGAGATAATCTACAGAATGGGAAAGAAATCTTTGCCAGCTATTCATTTGACAGAGTATTAACATACAAAATATATAACGAATTTAACAAACACATACAAAGAAGTCCAAAAACTGTATAAATGACAGGTCTTAAAAGGACCACAAATGTGTATGTGTGTGTGTATATGTGTGTGTTTGTGTGTGTGTCTGTGTGTATGTGTATATTCAACATCCTTAGCCATCAGTGAAATGCAAATCAAATATACATTGAGATTTCAACTCACCCTAATCAAAATGACTATCACCAAGAAAAAAAAGGCAAGTAGGGAAGCAAAGTAAAAAGGGAACTTAATACACTGTTGGTGAGAGGGTAAATCAGTGCTGTCAGTATGGAAATCAGTATAGAATTTCCTCAGAAAACTAAAAATACAATTACCCAAAGGAATCTTAACTCAGCATACTACAGAGATTCCTGCACATCCATGCTTATTTCTGCACTACTAACAACAGCCAAGTTATAGAATCAGCCTGAGTGTCCATGAGTAGATGAATGAATAAAGACAATGTGGTATATATACACAAGGAGGTGTATATTTTTATTCAACCATAAAAAAGAATGAAATCATGTTATTTGCAGGAAAAATAATGGAACTGGAGATTATCAAGTTAAATGACATAAGATAAGTGTTGCATAATATAGATTTTAAAAAAGGAGCGTGAAGTTAGAATGGACATTATTTGGGAAGAAGAAGAGGACCAATAGGAAGAGGGATGGGGGGACAAGGGAGGATAAAAGGAGGTGAATAAGATCAAAATATACCATATACAAGTGTGAGATAATCATAATGTATATTGTATACAATATACAATGAATATACACTCTTAAAAAGAAATAGAATATTCTACATTTCCTTTTTCAGGTGAATCACCTCCACTGTTAAATTTTGAATTTAGGTCTTTGGTGACAATACTGAATATATGTTTGAGAAGAAAATACATTTTCCTTAGCTGTGCTTTATCGAAATTTTCCTTGAGTGATTTATAATACATCCTGTAACTGTCAAAACAGATGTTAATTAATTCCCTGGAGATAAAACATTGATTGCAAAATGCTGTTTTTTAGAACCTAGCCTATTGACAAGATTCTTACTGCAACATCCCTTCTACTTTATTACTACTATGGCAAGATCCGCAAACACTGACCCTGAAATGTCTCCTGATATTTTTCCTAGCTCCAAACCATGCAGTGCTCTAAGGGAAATATTCAGTGAGAATATCAGCAGCTGAAGATCAGAGTCTAGTGCTCATAAGCAGGCTTAGCAAGGAGCAATAGGAGAGGGAGCCTCCTCTTATCTCATTACTACCTTATGATTCTCTGCATACCTTGCTTCTGACTAGTATTTTTCTCCTCTCCCCTCTGTGAAACAGTAAGAACTCTCACAATATCTACTGAACAGATTTTTTCCTCTGATCTAAAGACTCACTCTGCTTTGTACATTTTGTGTAAAAACTTTAAAATGAGGGGGAAAACCTTCCTCATGTACGTCTTCTCACATTCATGATTTCTCTTTTATATTCTATTCATCTTGGCCCTAGCAATGAATCTGTGCATTTCTTGGCTAAGAACAAAAGACTAATTAACATGTAAAAAGAAAAACAGAATTTAGGTATGCTGATCTTATTGTTAAAAATATGGACCCACATTCTAAGTAAAACAGCAGAGCTAGGTCTTGTAGAAGAGGGTCAAGGAAATGAAAGTGGGGCTGAGGATCCCACTGAGGTGCCCAGTGCTGGGGAGGGGTGATGTGTAGAAGGTATTAGAGAAGAGGAGATGAGCAAATTCCTTCTTCCCCTCATACTTTCAAAACTTCATTTGACTGAGAGAGGAGAATTAGGGAAGGCAGGCAGTGTTTTGTCTATGAACACTATTTGGACTCATCGGATACTGTTAGCCTGATCCTTGCCTTGAGTTCTCCAAAGTCTGGAGGGACCCTGAGTCGCCCTCAGGTCCTTGGTCACATAGATAAAAGAATTTAAAATTAGACACAGCAGGGAAACTTGAGGACAGTTCATTAGAGTCAGAGAGAGAAAAGTACATGCTGAGGGACAGAGCAGGCAGGCTTGAGAATGAGAATGACCTAGCATGGGCAGCTGCCCCAACCAGCCGGAAATGTATGCTCTGGAGGAGCAAGAGCAGGGAAACTCAAGGTGAGTGACTGAGCAGCTGCCCTGAGTGGTGGGCTTTGGGGTTTACCGATATTTCCCCCATTTCCATGTTCTTGGGTATGTCATGTTTCTTCCCACCTTGTAACCTAGGCCAGTCTTTAGATTGCAAAGCAGAATGTCCTTTTTAACTCAGGAGAAATTTTCCATCTACATCAAAGGAGGTTACTGCCCCTGCCTGGACATGGGGGTGCCCACCATCTACCTTAATGTACACTATCAACCCTGCTGTTTGCAACAAAAGATGTTATCAGCACAATCCAGGTTATGTCCAGTTCTGGCATACTGAAGTTGACAAGGTTCAAATGAGGCCCAGGAAGAAGATGGATGCAGATGGATGGCCCTTTGTTTGGTCCTTTTTTTTTCCTATCCATTGCCCCTTCTCACTTTCACTCCACATTGAAATTGAATTAAAATACTATCTGATTTTCTCTACCATAGGCATCCCACATAGCCATAAATAATAGGTGTGTCTCTTTCAAGGACATGTTTTGACAATTTTTTTTTACCTTTAATAAGATACTGTTTAAACTTGGAATCCTAGTGCTTGAGTATAGAGACTCATTTCTGACTATTTAGACCACCTCCTTGGGTTGCACAAACAGATCTTAAAGAGCAGAGGAAAGTTTTCTATATGCCATACTATCTATCTAAGCTACTGTCCAGTCAAGCAGATGAGACAATATCATTAATCTAATCCATAAGAATGTTTCTCTATTATTGTTTGTACATAATAGGTTTGCTATAAAGTTGGCTATTTTGAATTGATTTTATTAAATTCCAATCATCAGATACCTGTGTCCAAGATTAAGCAAAATGACTAGAAAATTTAACAAGTAATATAAGTTTAAAAATTACAAGTGTGAATACCCATAGGATGTTGCATTTAAAGAGGCCAATAGAACATTTTGCACAGCCCATGAATTATCCCCCCCCACACACACACACAGAGTTACACACACACACACAGAAAACCCTAGATTTATTGAATCCTTACGTTTTAAATCTGCATTTTATCACTCTCCTCATGTAAGTAATCTACTCTAAAACTTTTGGAAACTTGATAAAATGATAACATTATTAGCAATGAAGATTTTCCCTTGAGATAGAGAAGGTATTTTAATATAATAACAAGCAGATAGATTTTTGGGCTATCTTGTAATGAGCAAGACATTCTAGTAAAACTTTGTCCACATTTTTGGATGCATGTAATTGTTTATTTCTATAGCAGTATAGAACATTGAAAGCAAAGCTAAAGGAAGAAATATAATACAGGCCAGGGATGTATACATTCACTGTATTTCTTCAATTTATATGCTGAGCAAAAAATCCAAGAAGCTGGACTATATGAGGAAGAATGCAGCATCAGGATTGGAGGAAGACTCATTAACAATCTGCATTATGCAGATGACACAACTCTGCTTGCTGAAAGTGAAGAGGACTTAAAACATTTACTGACGAAGATCAAAGGTCATAGCCTTCAATATGGGTTACGACTAAACATCAACAAAACAAAAATCCTTACAACTGGGTCAGTATGAAGCTTCACAATAAATGGAGAAAGACTGAGGTTGTCCATGATTTTGCTTTGCTTGGCTCTATAATCAACACCCATGGAAGTAACAGTCAAGAAATCAAAAGACACATTGCTCTAGGAAAAGCTGTGGCAAAAGATCTCTTGAAAAGTAAACATGTTACATTGAAGATAAAGGTGCACCTGACTCATACCATGGTATTTTCAGTTACATCATATGGTTGTGAAAGCTGAACATTGAACAAGGGAGACAGGAAGAAAATTGATGCTTTTGAATTATGGTGCTGGAGATGTCTATTGAATATACCATCGACTGCCAAAAGAACCAAGAGATCTGTCCTAGAAGAAGTGCAACCAGAGTGCTCCTTGGAAGCAAGGATGGCTAGACTATGTCTTACATATTTCAGACATGTAATCAGGAGAGATCAATCCTTGGAGAAAGACATCATGTTTGGGAGAGTGGTAGGTCATGGAAAAAAGGAAAACCCTCCACCAGATGGATTGACACAGTGTGTGCAGCAATGGGCTTAAGTATAAATAAGATTGTGTGCCTGGCACAGAATCAGGAAGTATTTTCATCTGCTGTACATAGGGTTACTATGATTTGGACGCTACTCAATGGCACCTAGCAACAACATACATATAAACAAGGTTGATCTACCTCTTGAAATACCCCTTTCAGATGACCATAGAAGAACAGAGTCTATGAACTAAAAAAAAAAAAATGTGTCATAATAAGAATTCTAAATACTTTGAGGCAAACAATTTTGCTTAAATACAAATGTATGGCAAAGGTTCATTGGTAAAGAATGGGAAAGTTCATGGTAAAATAAGTTGTGAAAGAAGTACTATGGTTTAGTGACCCATTCACCTCTGGAAACCTATGTACCTCAATTAAAATTCAATTGTGGTTGTGAATAATATGATTTATTCATGTATTCTGGTAAGTAATTATTCCTGATACATCCAACATGTTCACTGAAGGGAAACCTTAAGTTGTAAGGGTTTGTATTCATGTTCAGTTTTTGTTAATTATTATTACCTTCTTAACTCAGGTCAAAGATATATGCTGTTACTTGTCCAACAGGGAAATCTTTTAAAATAAACACTTATAAAATAATTACTTGACCAATTGTGGTAAATGACTCATTAGGAAGCATTAGGGTGGTATGAGCACAATTATTTTCTGAAATATTACTAAGAAAATTAATTTTATATTTGTCGATGTTATTAGGTGCTGACGAGTCAGGTCCAACTCATAAGGACTATATATACATACAACAGAATGAAAAACTACCTGACAATGTGTCATGCATAGGATCTATTTTATGTTTAAGCCCATTACTGCAGTCACTGTATCAATCCATGTAGATGAGGGGCTTCCTTTTTTTGCTGACCTGTCACTCTCCAAAACATGATGTCCTTCTCCAGGAATTGGTCCTTCCTAACATGTCCAAGGGGGCTGGGATTTAGCTCAGTTGGTAGAGCTCTGCACTGCAGTCTCTGAGGTCCCGAGTTCAATTCCCAGTACCGCAAAAATGGGAGAAGGACCTGGCAATCCACTCCCAAGGTAATCCCGAAACAGTCCACCATTGAAAACCCTATAAGAGTTGCTATGAGTTGGATACTGACTCCACGGCACCTAACAACAACAACAACATGTCCAAGGGCTGGGATTAACTCACTTGGTAGAGGGCCGCTCTGCAGTCGCTGAGGTCCTGAGTTCGATTCCCAGCACCACAAAAATGGGAGGAGGCCGTGGCAACCCACTCCCAAGGCAATCCCGGAACAATCTGCCATTTAAAACCCTATGAGGGTCATTATGAGTCGGACACGACTTGACGGCACCTAGCAACAACAACAATATGTCCAAAATACTTAAGATGCGTTGTAGTCATCCTTGCTTCCAAGAGGCACTCTGATTGCACTTTGTCTAGGATCTAGGATCTATTGGTGATTTTGGAAATCTATGGTGTACTCGATATTCATCTCCAGCACTATAATTTAAAAACATCAATTCTTCTCCTATATCCTTTATTTACTGTCCAAGTTTCACAGGTGTATGATGCAATGGAAAATACCATGGCATGAGTCAGGCCCACCTTCGTCTTCTAAGTGACATGTTTACTTTTCAACACCTTCAAGAGGTCTTTTGCAACGGCTTTTCCCAATGCAATGAGTCTTTGATTTCTTGATTGTTGTTTCCAGGGGTGTTGGTTATAGAACCAAATAAAGCAAAATCTTGGGCAACCTCAATCTTTTCTAATTTTATCATGAAGTTGCATACTGACCCAGTTAAAAGGATTTTTGTTTTCTTGATATTGAGGTGGAGCCCATACTGAAGCTTGTATTCTTTGATTTTTATCAGCAAATATTCCAAATTCTTTCTACCTTCAGCCAGCAAAATTGTGTCATCTTCATAACACAGGTTGTTAATGAGTCTTCCTCCAAATTTGCTGCCATATATTTCTTCATAAAGTCCGGCTTGTCAGATTATTTGCTCAGCATAGAGATTGAAGAGGTATGGTGAAAGGATAGAGTCATGAAGCACACCTTTGCTGACTTTAAACCAAGTAATGTTTCCATGTTCTGTTGGAACTAATGCCTCTGGGTCCCTGTACAGAATCTTCCTGAGCAAAATTATGTGCTCTTTTATTCCCATTATTCACAATGTTATCCATAATTTTTGTGATCCACATAGTAAAATTTCTCTATGTAGTCAATAAAACATAGACAATTTCTGGTATTCTCTGTTTTTGGCTAGTATCTATCTGACATCAATAATGATGCCTGTGGTTTCATGCCCTCTTCTGAATCTGGATTCATTTTCTGGCAGTCAGAAATAAACAAGTAACATTGTGATGCAAAATAATCCATACAATAATAAAAATATATTGCAAAACTTCTGCTTCATCAAGTCCATCTCTGACAGAACTAGTTATTTCTTATGGTCATTAAAGACACAATTTAATCAGGCAAAATTAGACAATTTTTATTAGTTTTTGTCAATATAGTCAATATTAGAAACATCATTCCTATTCAGTTAAAAACAATTTTATATTGACAATTTATTCATTTAGAAATGGAAACATGACTAAAAGGGCTTTGTCCAAATAATTACTTTCTAAATTTTTCTAAATTTTTTAAATAAGTAATAACTATCAATACTTATTGCAACTTACTGATTTGAAACTTTTTTTAGGTGGGGAAGTTACTTCTCAAAGAATAACTCTACTCTGTCTCTATCTCATGCTCTCAGTCTCTCTACCAAGAACAGAAAAGAGAATTTAATTTTATGCAGTTTTCTGGTAAGATTTTATAACAGTGAGAGCACTGGGCCACTGAATCATCCACTGTTATCTCATGTTCTCCATCAATGAATCAATATTGGTATATCACATCTTTTAGGCATATGTTGACTATTCGGTTGCATGCAACTCTAAAGCAATTTCTTTTCTCCCACATTATTGTTTTTACTTTTCTATTTATTATATACACCATGGACTTGTGTATTCCTTTTTTACTCATTGTGTTTTATTGTGATATTGGCATTTTATTTTGATGCTCAAATTGTACTAGAATTGACCAATGTGAGCCCCTTCCAGCTGCCTTCTCTATGCCTTCTCTGATATGTTCTCATCAGTTTTTGACCATGTCCTGAATTTCTAGCACAGATTTATTATGCTCCTTACTCCTCAACTCTAAAATGAAAATGACCTCACTTGCTTAACCCTATCCCATTCTAACCAGTAGAATTCTATAATTGAAGATACCATTTGCAGTTTGCAATGTTCAAGAGATTTATCAGCATGTAAGACAAACAGAAATATATTACTATACTCTTCCCTAACTTGAGCACACTAACATGTTGCTACCAGGATATAAATGCTGGGATTTAGCTCAGTTGTTAGAGCACTGCTCTGCAGTCTCTGAGGTCCTAGGTTCTAGTCCCAGCACCTCAAAAAAGGGAGAAAGATGTGGCAATCCACTCCCAAGGCAATCCCGAAACAATCAGCCATTGAAAACTCTATGAGGGTCACTATGAGTTGAATATGACTAGATGGCACCTAAGAAAAACAACAGCAAACACGTTGTGAATGGAATTAATGTATAAAATAAGAAACAAGCCACTTTTTGTACATTTGTACAATGAATTCATTAGATATTTTTCAGAATACTTTTTGATGGAGGAAAGTTTGAAGGAACATAGGTATCTGGAAGGGAGATACCAGGTGAGGGAAGTAGATAAAGGAGTGGCTTCTTCAACAATTTTTCAGATCAGATCTGAGGTTGGTAGCTGCTTATTAATGTTCCCTATTTAGGAAATAAAGCCATACTTAGTTCAACAGTGAAGAAAATATCATCAATAATATACCTATTTTTCACATACAGCCAAACATAGAGTAGCACTGCCTTCTAATTCTTCTGTTTGTCTGTTTTCATTACTTTGTTGACCCACTTAGACCTCATTTTGGAACTCTGTACAATGGTCATGCCAATAGAAAACACTTGCCAGACTTAGAAAAATCCTTGAATGGGGAAAGTGACTTGTGAGCACAAAAGTACAGACAACAAAGGAAAATATAAACTATTCTGATTGTATCCTCCTAAAAATCTTTGGCATATCAAAGGAGAGGATCAAATACATGAAAAGACAATCTATGAAATGGGTGATAATATTCATAAAGTATAATTTGGACAAAATCATATATCCAAAAAATTATGTATTTCAAAGGGTCCAATAGGAACAAAACATTCCACTTAAAAAGCGAATGAAGTTCCTGAATAGACATTTCTCAAAAGAAGACATTCAAATGGCCAGCTGCTATATGAAAACAACAACAACAACAACAACAACGAAAGCCACTCAGCAACTCCAGCACTAATTATTAGGGAAATGAAAGTTAAAATCACAAGATACTACCTCCCACCTGATAGAATGGTTTTTTATCAAAAAGATTAAAGAAATCAAGTGCAGGTGATGATGGTGACATGAGGGAAAGGGAATCTGGTGCACTACTCATGGAAATATAAATTACAAAAGCTACTGTGGAAAATAATTTGGAAGTATCTCAAAAAATTTTAAAAATAGAGCTGGACACTGCGGCACACACTTGTAATCCCACAGACTCAAGGGGCTGAAGGAAGAAGATTATAATTTGGAGGCAGCCTGAATGATTTAGTGAGACCCTATCTCAAACTAAAATATAACAAAAGGGGCTGGGAGTACAGCTCAGTGGTAGAACACTTGCCTAGCATTCAGGGGGCCCTGGCGTCAACCCTAAGTACTGAAAAAAAATAGAACTAGCATATGATTCATCAACTCCATTATTGGATATATGTCCAAAAAATTAAATCAGTCCATCAAAGAGACATCTGCACTCCCACGTTTATTGAAGCATTCCCAATAGCCAATATACAGAATCAACGTTAGTGTCCATGAGAAGATGAATGGATAAAGAAAATTTGGTTCATATGCACAGTGAAATACGATTTGGTCTTAAAAAGTAAATACTGTCATTTGTGACAATACATTTGAACCCAAAGGACATTATGTTAAAATTAGCAGAGGAACCAAACGCTGTATTATCTCACTCACACAAGGAATTTTAAAAAGTTCAACTCATAAAAGTAGAGAACAGAATGGTGGTTACTAGCTGCTGGGATGGGAAATGAGGAGATGTTTGTAAAAAGGTACAAAGTTTCAGTTAGACAGGAAAAATTTTCTCTTGAAATCTAGTCTGTGGTATGACTACAGTTAATAATAATATACTATATAATTAAATAATACAATGAGAGTAGATTTTAATGTTCTTATCACAAAAATAAGATGTGAGGTGATAAATGTATTAGCTTGGTTTCATCATTCCAAAAACATACATATATCAGAACATCATATTTTACCCTATACATATATAGGTTGAAAATAAAACATATTTTGTCATTGAAATAATTTTTATGTCATTTTAGAAACATTAGATTTTTTTTAAAGCCAAAAGTATATTAAAAAATACCTGTAATTCTACAGGGAATGCCACTATTACCAGCTTTGCCTGCATATTTTCAGTGTTTGTTTTTGTTTCTATGCATATATATATAATACTATGTTATTTCATTATATTCGTTTGTACAATACAGAGTACTGGAACTTCAGCAGCACAATCGGTTAGCATGAAGTCCTTATACAGAAAACAGAGTACCTTGCAAAATTATAATTGGAAGCTATCATCAAAACAGAATGAAGTTAAACTTGTAAACTATTATCACAACCATAATCATCATTTTTTCAACTCAGTCTGCTTGTCACTGCTTTAGTACATTTAATACTTCATTCCTCTAAGCCTTCTGATTTTGGCAGTATTATAATCATGATCAGTTTTACAGATTATGAAACAGGTTTAGCTAAGTGCCGTGGTGCATGCCTATAATCCCAATAATTTAAGAGGCTGAATCAGGAGGATCTCAAGTTTGCGGTCAAAGTCAGCCTATGCAATTTAAGGAGATTCTGTATCAAAACAAAATAAAAATAAAAATAAATAAATGTTAAAGGGTGGCTGAGGGCACTGTTCAGTGGTATATCCTAGCATGTGTGAAGTCTGGGGTTCAGCCTCTCAGTACCTCAATACACACACACAAAAAAAAAAACACACTAAGGAAATGGAAGTTTACAATCAAACAACTGTCCAAGTTCCCACTAATAGCGGTAAAACTAAAAGGAATCTTAAATGACCTAGGCACAAGAGGCCTGCCCAGGGGAAACTTTGTGAGCCATGCTTGTCTTACAAGAGAAACTAATGAAAAAACAAAGAGCTCTTTGGACACTGGGGATCAGCTCCCTCCCAGACACCTTGAAGTAGGCAGATCATCCTCCCCATGACTCCCATCCATGCTGTGCTCCCTGCAGCTATGCCAAGTAGATATTGCCAAACCTGATTTAAAATCTCTTCAAGTGTCATTTGTACCACATGAAGACATGCAGAGGAAATAATTGTTCTCTTGCAACTGAGCTTTTCTGGCAAGAATCACACATTATCACTACCCCACTGACTCTGGGAGGGGATAAAGAAAGTCTGGTAGTCAGCACCCATGACAGCATATCTTCTGAGCAGTAAGACTGGTTGTCTTTCTGTCCATCTTCTAGTAGACCTGTAGACCTGTAGAGAGAGTCAAAGAGCAAAGACCACAAATTCCACTTGGCAATGTCCACATAAGGCACAATACAAACACAAAACACCATCAGATGAAAAAGCAAACAGCTTCAGTCCAGGAGGCTAAAGCTCCTGATGTCTCCAAAAACATGTGCAGAGCCCAGAAAACGCATGACAGAAGACTTAAAGGTCGCAAGGCAGTGGCTGACCTTAACAAATGGCAGAGCAGTTTCTCCCTTTTGACTTTACTTCTTAAGATGTTTCTTCAAGAAGGACTGTGCATGAAAAATGGCCAACTACCCCTTCAAGCTAACTCCAGGGAGGTTCATGTCTTTCCAGCTGGGCCTGTACCCTGCCTATCACACCCTGAAATCTGCAAGAGAAATCATTCCTTATAACAGTAATAATAATAAGTCGTAGTTCAACCAAGTCAAGATGGAAAGGTGATTGCTTACAGTGTAATAACTACCATAGTGACACATCAATGAAAAAAAGGAAAACCCTCCACTAGATGCACTGACACAGTGTCTGCAACAATGGGATTTAACATAAATAAGATCCTATGCCTGGCACAGAATCGGGGAGTGTTTCCTCCTGCTGTACATAGAGTTGTTACAAGTCAGACCCGACTCGACAGCACCTAACAACAGTATCTAAATTCACAGAAAATGAACTCTTAGTCACAAAAGAAAAAAATAAGGCATTTTTAATGGACTGAATTGAAATTAAGCTTTTAACAATCTGTCACTTTCTTTCAAAATGCTAAACCCTAAGTGAGGCACATCTCAGCTGCCCACACTGGCCTCCAAAGGGACTTCCTGCCCATAGAAGCCAAACTTCTCACATCCTCATACTTTTTCCCCTATGGCAAACCAGAGAGGAAGCCTCTATATTTTAAAAGAATATCATGAAGTTCAGTATTTTTTTTACTATAATACAGGCATGAACATTTATTTGCCACCTGGAGAATCTTCTCTTATTTTCATGTGACTAGAAATTAATGGAGCTTGACAGAGAATTTTAAAAATTAGAAATAGAAAGAAATAGCCTAACAGAGAATTTTAAAAGTCTCCAGGAGATAAAAATAAATTATTCTGTACATATATCCTTGGATACATCAGGCTTGTCCAGTGATGCAGCAGCACACACACTAAAGGAGTATCAACTAGTTTTCATCACCTTCCCTGCGCACCCCCTACCATGACAGTACCTTGCACATGACAGTCTCATTCATTCACTTGTTCAGGCATTTATTGAGCAATTTCTATGTGTTAGTCTACACTACCTCCAAGATGACTACACATGTCCCTGCCCACAAAAATTTCAAACACTTAAAAGGGTCAGTTCACAAGAAAATGACAATAATCTGAATATAATCTTAGTAGAGTGTGATATGAACAAAGTGATATTGAATGAAGAGGAAAGTGGGAGAATCAAGGTGAGTAAATTGAGATGATTAACAAAGATGTTTTGTAATGGCATATCATTAAACTCATTAAATCATTGCTACCTTATGAATCCATTTGAATCCTGATGGGGTAACTCTTTCAGATCATCTTCACACAGCACAGGTCAGGAAAAATCTCAGGAACAAACTACGATTGTGTCCAAATTTTAGGAATCAAGAGAAAGACAAGAAGGCAGGTAATTGATTCTAGGTAGAAGCAACATCACCACAAGGAGACAGTGTGGGAAATAAGATTGCTAGTAAAAATCAAGGCAGATCACGAAGGCCTTTCCAGTCAGGATAAGTGGTTTATTTTAGATTCTCTAGGCAGTTTGGGAAGCTAGAGAGGCTTCTGAGTAATCAAGGGACTTAGTAAAGTGGGAATTTTGAAATAGAAATTATTGACAGTGGGAAAAGTGAAACAGATACTAGGAAAGGAGTTAAAACTGGGGTCATTTCTTTGAAATAAAGGAGGTGACATAGAGCAGGAAATAGAAAACAAAGGTAGATTGTGAGATGCATTTCAAAAAAAATGTATTTAGATTTCTACATTCTTTGAAAATTTTTAAATCTGAAATATATAAAATCTAATCCCAGTTGAGTTAGCATAGGAAATTGTTGCTGTTGTTGTTAGGTGCCATCGAGTCGGTATCTGACTCATAGCGACCCTCATAGGGTTTTCAATGGCTGACAATTTCGGGATTGCCTTGGGAGTGGATTGCCAGGCCTTTCTCCCATTTTTGTGGTGCTAGGAATTGAACTCGGCTTCTCAGAGACTGCAGCGCAGCGCTCCACCAACTGATCTAAATCCCAGCCCAGCATAGGAAATTACTTATCTATAAAATTGGGTTGATATGGCACCTGTCTCTCAGAATTCCTATGACTTAAATGATACAGTACATTGGTAAATATACTTTTAGTAGAATGCCTACTAAACAAATATGACAAGTACTCTATAAAAGGCAGAAGTTTTTTTCAAGATCACTATCTCATTATCATTAGAAAATCAGATAAAAATGCTCTTTTGGAATAATCTTCCTTTTGTATCCATCACATTCTTTTAAAGTTCCAGATGGTAGTCTAAGAAATGAATTTTAGCATGAAGCATCACTGGATGAAATAGCAATAAGAATGATGTAAAGACAAGAAGTTTACTTTTCACTATTTGTCCATAAGTATTTTAATTGTTTTAATGTATAATCTATTTAAGAAAAATGTACTCAAACAAAATAGAAAGAAATAGTTGTGGTCACATAGAAAAGCAATTAAATGATAGACAAATACTTATTTTAAAGTGATGGTAATAATTATGAGAGTTCACATTTATTAAATTTCTACTACATGCCTGACATTGCTTTAAATTTTTTCATATATATTTAAATGATTAATTCAATCAAGTTAGTCTCCTGATGTACAAGGATAGTCTTTCTAGTACCTCTAAGTTACTGGATGAATCACAGAGAGATTGATTGACTTATTAATAGTAGAATAGAATTAAGAGCTAAATCCACACAATGTAACTACATCTATGCACATACTTATATAATTTAAGAAAATACAATTATAAAGCAAGTCTCTGTAGGATGACCGTTGGATCTTTCAGCCACAATATCTGGGGCAGATATTTGTAAAGAAAATACCTTATCTGTTTCCACTTTTGAGAAGCCTCTCCCTATGCTCCAATGATTTGCCACATTCAATAGATCATATGGAGGAAGCCATTCTTTTTCAAAAGAAAGAAGAATAAAAATTAAATAATAAAAATTTCTGTAGTGTAAATACTTTGGGACTATTAAATCCTCCCTAATACCCAAATTAAATGTCAGCATCCAGAAGCAAGTAATCAATAACTCATTTTCTAATTCTTTCAAAATCCTGAGAATTTCTTAAAGATCTGTCTATTTTGCACCTGCCAAATGAGTTATTGAATTTATGAGGGTGAAGCTAAGGCAGAGCTACTGATCAGTGAAATTGGCTACAACTGGGTCGAAGAGATGTTCTGCTGAAACCTCCAGCAAATGGCAACACCCCTGAAAGTGTGCAGGAGCCTGCAGTGAAAATAGGACTAAATGGACTGCACTTGAATGCCTGGCGCAGGTGAGAAGTCACTTTTTGAAACTTGTGAAACTTCTGGATGATACCAGGCAAATAGCTGTCCAACTCAATAAGATTATAATTTGGAAGGAGTGTGGCCTGAACTAGCCTTTGCTTATCAAAATATTGCCCCATCAAAACCCACTTTATACAAAACAAACTTTCCACTTGACGATTATGTAATGTTGCACTTTTACATTTACCTGGCATTAAAAGCAAACTCTGAGGCAAAGGAAAGGTCATAATTACGCAAAATCATCTACCTCTAAAGTGACAAGTTACTCTGTGGTATTTGGCAGAGTTTATCCTCAGTCCATTGTAGCCTAGGCTGCATGCTGGTAAATACAGATCCCTAGAAACCCTCTATAGTTGACATACTTAAATATGCTAATTTTACTTTCACATCAGAGGATATAAAGGTACATATTTTGATCTAGAAAGTGAGAGTATGTTTACACTCACTAACTGCAAACCATGAGTGTTCATTTATAAGTGAAACTGAAAGGGGCTTTTTTGTGACCAGCTGAATTATGAATGATTCCTAAAATACAGGTTACAAGAACTTATCAAAGAATCCATTTCATTAATCTATAAAGTCTGGCCAACATTTAACATTATAACAAAGTTTCTACTGGGCACAAGAATTTTGGAAATTCTCTAACTTTTCATGCAGGCTTCTTACCAAAACATTTTGAGTGTTCTCTTGAGGCGTTCAGGGCTTTTATTATCATTGTTTCTATTTTTAATCATGGGCTGGGAATTAGCTCAGTTGGTAAAGTGCTGTTCTATGCTTTCTGAGGCCCTAGATTCCATCTCCAGCACCACAAGAATGGGAGAAGGACCTGGCAGCCCACTCCAAAGTCAATCCTGAAACAATCAGCCATCAAAACCCTACCAACAGCAGAGTAGCTCTGATATAGTGCCAGGCATGGCACAGTGTTTGGGGAGTGTTTTGTTCTGTTGTACATAGGGTTACTCTGAGTTGGACTTGACACAATGGCACCTAACAGCAACAACAACATTTTAAATCAGAAATTACTATTACTTAAGTATTATCATTCTCAATTTAGTTTACAGCAGGTGTTTTCATTAATTCCACAATTTATAGTCATTTATATTTGCAGCCACAATATTTTTGGTCTATAATTTCAAATTTTATTTTCATGAATTATATTCTGTAAGGAAATATGTTAAGTGCCATATTCTTGGAGCTAAAGCACATATATTTATAATCCCCCTGTGTATGTTTGATAATGTGAACAATTTCACACTTCTACAGAACATCCTTACTAAAACTAAAAGAGAGCGGAATACAAATCATGACAATTTACTCAAGCACCTTTAGTACATATGTCACATATGCAGTCTTTTGAATGATCCAGAATGCCCACTAGCTCATTCACAGAGCTGAACCTGACATATCTAATCCACAATTCATAAACAAGTTTCTTTGAAAAGATGATCTGAAAGCTTATGATCTGGGATTCTCCTTCCTTTCAGAATATAAGATTTTGAACAGAATGATTCAATGACTGACTTTTTAGAGATTGTGAAATATCTTGAAATCAAACATTTCTTGGTTTAAATATATCATACCCCTCATTGAGCTGCCATGCAATGTCTGAATCTTGTTATTTGTTAGGTACAGTGGGCTAACACCTGTCCAGAAAGATTCCTTCAAAAACAAGTTCCTAGCTAGAAAATAGTAAATGATAATTATTTGCAACATATATATGTGTATAAACCCACATGAATATAGAATATGCACATGTACTAACATGTAGACACATAAGTATTATCTGTTGACTATGGAACTATAGCTGATTCCTTGCTGTCTTTCTCAAACTTTTATGTCTTTTGAACATTTTATTTTATTTTTAGCTAACACAATTATGCATATTTATGGGATACAAGGTGATGTTTTAAAAATGTAAACAATGTGTAATGATTATGTAATTAACATTCATTGCCACAAATATTTCTCAATTCTTGATGAAGATTCAAAATCTTCACTTTTAGCTATTTTGAAACATTTAACATATTATTGTTATCTATAGTCACTACGGCCTGCAGCCATAGCCCTGTGGCATCCAATCCCGTCAGATCTCAGAAGTTAAGCAGTGTCAGGCCTGGTTAGTACCTGGATGGGAGACCGCCTGGGAACACAGAAGCTGTAGGCCTGGGAGAAGGACCTGGAAACCCACTCCCAAAAATCAATCTGCCATTGAAAACCCTATGAACAGCAGAGAAGCACTGACAATAGTGTTTCCCCTGTTGTACAGAGGGTCGCTATGAGTCGGATACCGACTCGACAGCACCTAACAACAACAACATAGTCACTACTGTGTAATGGAAAATCAGAACTTATTCTTTCCATATAACTACAAAATCTGATTGAAAATGGTTAATGTTTAAATCAAAAAGAAATTATTATAGTGAAATACACATTGCCAATAATCCACATCAAAATATACACCCTGGTTTCAAAAACATGTATCCAATTGTTCTTGCCACTTTCTGAAGTAGTTCTGGAAGTTCTCTTTCACAATTTTCTATAGTTTTATCTTCTATCATGACAATGCTCTATGTCATATATCACTTCTAGTATTGCAATTTCTGTCAAATAAAAACATTACAGTGTGTCCTCATCCACCTTATTCACAGGATCTTGCACTGTACAGTTTCTGACTCTCCCACAAAGTCAATGTATCCATGAAAGGTAAATGTTTCAAATTGATTTGGGACATGGAGGCAATCATAACATCACAACTAAAGACACTTATGCATGAAGACTTCCAGAACTGCGTTAGAAAGTGGCAAAAATGATATGATAAGTGTGTTTGGAGCAGGGGGAATGAATGGCAATGTATCTTTGATTGTAGTTATTTTATTTAAACATTCACCAGATCTTTTGATCAAATCTTGTGTATATAACTTTGTACTTGTTGACCAACCTGTCCTCATTCTTCTATCATCTTTCTAAAATGTGCTATATTTTCAATTATAGAAATAAAAGTTTTTCCATTTTCAAGGTAAACATATTTAGGATTCCCTGTATTGCTATGTTTACTTGATTAAGAGTCAGAGAGAACATCAAGGAAAGTCATTGAATTCATAAAATTAGAGTCAGATATTATTTTGATTTCTTCCTAATGACTTAAAGAAATAAGATAGAATTTTTCCTTAGCCAATGGTGAATGATTGTATTAACTCATGTCTTATGATTTCTTCTTAGAAGTTAGTTGCACACAGTTGATGCTACTTCATACTGGAAGATTAGCCTTGGCTAGTCATTCCAGAAATGGAATGATGAAGCCAAATGAAATAAGGCCAGAATTTTATCCTGCCTTAATAAGTCAGTTACTGTATTCTGACCAGGTCATGTCATTTTTGTACCTCCAACACTTAGAAAATCCCTCTAAATATCTGTGCTCAGCGAATGATCTGGACATATTGGGAAGAAGCCTGGGATTTGGAATCAGACAGTGCCCAATCTTGGCTCCAGAATTTAGTACTTAATCACTATCAACTTACACTAGAACAACTGATTGTGATCACTGAATAGCCATATTCACTTTTACTATAAAAACGCTTTTAAGGAGGCTAATACACAATGAATGCCCTCTTGCCCTCTATTTTGCACCTATGAAATAGATGTGATTCATCCTCAGGTTACTTGAAATGATTAACCAATATTGTGCATATGCATCCATCAATGCAGCACTGTCATTACCTCAATAAGTAACTCTTTTATAATTATCCACACTCCCTGTTGCCTAGAGTTGTACCACTGTGTTGTCCTATTCCATCAGATCTCTGAAGCTAAGCAGGGTCAGTTTCGGTTAGTACTTGGATGGGAGAATGCATGGGAATACCAGGTGCTGTAGGCTTGGGAGAAGAACCTAGCAACCCACCCCCCAAAATACTATCAGCCATTGAAAACCCTATGAATAGCAGAGAAATACCAACTGTTTCATCTTTTGTACACAGGGTTGCTATGAGTTGGGCACTGACTCGAGGGCACCGAACAACAAAACAACACTCACTGTTAGTATTCTATTTCTTCTTATCTCTTAAACCATTGTTTTCCTGATTTCAAAGTTAATTTTGAACATGAGGTTGAGTGTTTTTCCTTTTACAAATTTATAATATAGAATGTTAGAGATTCAGCTGAACTTCAGGGAAGAGTCCCTGCATCATAGATTTCCCACAGTGATAGAAATCACGGACTTTGGACATATGGTATTTCTCCTATGACATGCCCCAGACAAGAAAAACACCAACTTTTTGAGTAGTCTATAAATCTATATCAACTTCTTTCAGTATTTGCTGCTGATGCTGTTTAACTGAAAACATCAAAAAAGGAATATACATGTTATGTACATAAATGATTCAGTAAGAGTATCCATTTTTCTTCATGGTCTTTTCCAAAGTCATTCCAAAATGCAAAACAAATTTGTTCAGTGTTCATTTTCATAGAATTTAGGTCCTAGTGGTCATCATGATGATATTAGAAAATAAAAGTAGCAATATACCATCACATTTTTTTTCAGTGCAAAGAAACCAGAAATAGTATTCCCAAGATGCTTCCTTATTCTTGAGTTAGCCTCTATCTATAACCCATTTTCAGCTGTGTTGTGTTTGGAAATAACAGGTACATTATGTGTGCTAAATTCTAATTGTTTTTAACAACAATATTAAATAAGGTTGAGGCTTGTATAGCTCTTAGTATGTGCCTTGTACATATCTATTTATTGTTGTTCTTTTTGTTAGTCAGCCTTGAGTAAGGTCCAACTCATAGTGACCCTATGTACAACAGATGAAACACTTCCCAACACTGTGCCATGCCCAGAACTATTGTCAGTGCTTCTCTGCCATTCATAGGATTTTCAAGGACTGTTTTTTTTTTGGAGGGGGCTACCAGGTCCTTCTCCTAAGTTTATAGCACCCAGTTTTCCCATACTGTCTTTCATCCAAGTACTAACCAGTCCTGACCTCGCTTGGCTTCAAAGACCTGATGGGATAACAGCCAGGGGGCCATTGCTGCAGGCATCTATTTATTAGTTGACACAAATCTTATGGAAAAGTATAAGGATTAAATTTTTATTTTAATGCTGAGGAAACTGATGCACAAATGGATTCAGCACTTCAAGTTTGGCAAATATTAAATGACATAGCTGGGACTTCAAACTTGTCAGTTTGAATTTAACCTATGTATTTATCCTTTTCACCAAACTGTCTCTAAAAGATCAAAGGAAAAACATAAAAAATTTTCCATGTAAATCATGTTTATATGACAACAGAATATGCATTCAAAATAACAAAATGTCATTGACACCTCCATTCAACAGAAACTATTTAGATAGAACATTATATTTATCAGGCCATGATTGTTTAATATTTTAATATTGTTCCAGTAACCCTGGGCCTGATTATGGGAAAAGTAGGTGCTAAGTAAGAATAAAGAGTGAAATATTAGCATCTATACACTCTTTCAGTGCTTCTCAGGTACTTAATTTCATGGAATATTGCCTCCTATGGATTGTTTGCCTTCAGCCATAGCACTGTGGCATCCAGTCTGGTCAGATCTTGGAAGCTAAGCAGAGTTGGGCCTGGTTAGTACTTGGATGGGAGACCACCTGGGAACACTAGGTGCTGTAGGCTTGGGAGAAGGACCCAGCAACCCACTCCCAAAAATCAATCCACCATTGAAAATCCTATGAATAGCAGAGAAACACTGACAATAGTGTTTCACCTATTGTACATAGGGTCACTATGAGTAGGACACCAACTTGAAGGCACCTAACAACCACCACAACAACAATGGGATGTTTTGCTATATCACTCCATTCTTATATCAATCCATCCTCATCCTGGATCCTTGTCAATTCTGTAAGTCATTCCTGAGAATATTCAAGTTCCACACTAGGAATATCTTAATAAACCTCTAGAAGAAAAATTAAAATAATAGAAAATGGAATATAACCTATTAAACTGGTAAATGGAAGCTAAAAACACTAACATTTCAGTATTCAGGCCTTTTTCTAAAGCATGATTGAAGATAATACTTTCTAGTGACTGCAATGCCTGTTGCCTCATATATATGACTCATTCCAAGTTTCCATGCATATTTGAATTAGAATTAGTAACCAGAATGTAGTGTGAGGATTATGGAAATAGCACAGGTTGTGATGAGTTATATGAAAAGACAGTTTATAATGTGCTGTGGTGCAGCCAAGAGAATCTTTTATTCTCCAACAATTGATTATATTTCCTTACAATTAAAATCTTGCACTAGAGAACCAAGTCTCTCTTTTCTCGGGATAACCACTACATATAAAGTTTTCTAAATCAATGACAAGCTCAATCCTTTGGAGACATTCAGCTCCACTTATGGTGGCCAATTTTGTGGGAATCTTCTTAGTTAATTCACACGGTCCCTGATGTAACAAAAAGGCTTACTTTCCCTTGACTTCCTCTATTTATTGATTGAACCATTAATTAATAAGAGCCCACCCACTAAATTTTCAAACATGCTAGGCACTTATAGCCTAGTGGGGACCTGTCAGGAAAGAATTATGAGTGCTGCATACGGACATTGCCTTGAGGAATTCCAGGAACAGTATACTGTAATCTGTGACACTGACACATCTCAAATTTAGAGATTATTTAGAGATTATTTTAAATTCTTCACTCTTACGCCAAATCTCTAATGGCATTTTACATTCCTCTCCCAGCCTCTCCCATTCCTCTCCCTAACATAGTATATTCCTCTAATCCACTTTCATCCTTGTCTATCACATTCAGTATTCCAAGAGGTTGACATGAATGGATCTCCTGGCTTCCTTACCCTCTGGCTTCTAGTTGGGTGTCATCAGGAGAAAACATCTGACAATAGACTGAAGAAAGGGAGAAGAGTAAGAATGTGTTAAAACAACAGCAGTTCACTCAATCCTTGTTAGCAGAATCAGCATGGTCTGATATCTCCATTCCTAACTGAAGACCATAGCTCTTATAAAAAACCTCTTTTATGTAGATTTTGCTTTCAAAGATTTAGCTGTTTCCACTCTGTACCCTGTTAGCTTATACACAGCCATATTTCTTTTCCCTTGTAAATTTCTCTAGTATTTCTCTAATCTTTATTTGCTCTTTAATACTTCTTCTAAATCTTTATAGGGCTGGGATTTAGCTTAGTTGGTAGAGTGCCACTCTGCAGTCTCTGAGGTCCTGGGTTTGATTCCCAGCACTGCAAAATTGAGAGAAGGACATGGAAATCCATTCACAAGGCAATCCCGAAACAATTAGCCATTGAAACCCTATGAAGGTCACTATAAGCCTGACATGACTCAATGGCACCTACCACCACCACCACCCACGGCAAACCTTTGTAGCATCTATTTATTGAATTTTCTTCAAGTCACCCAGCTACTGAATGATACACATGCCTTTCACATCTCCTTTGTCAAGGATTTTTCATATGTAGAAAATTACTATTGATATTTCATGAATGTTTTTGACCAAATTATTTCCATAAAATTTAAGCAAATCCTCACTTCATGCTCCATGTTACTATAAAGATAAATAAGGCATGGACTGTGCCATCAGGGAATTTCACCAAGTCATAGAAAATGACATGCAAAACATAAATGTTGTAACAATGTAATTTATCATCTGAACTCAGAGAGTTTTGGATAAGAAAGATATCACTATTAATAATCACACTAGGGAAATGGATTAATTGTTATGTGCAAACCAAAATAAATAGACCATTATGTGACATTGAAATGAACAGTTGTGGTGAGAACAGAATGCCATAGATATGAATGGAATTTGTTGTTTTGTTGTTCTCCTTGTTTTTGTTAGATGCCATCATGTTGGGTTTGACTCACAGTGACCCTAAGTATAATAAGAGGAAGCACTACCCAGAACAGTGCTATGCACATGATCTTTTATGTTATAACCCATTGTTGCATCCACTATGTTTCCTTTCATTTTGAGTTGTGCCACATCAGCAAAAGGAGGTCCCAGAGACTTTACTCTATTCCTATTATTAAGGTTGACTTTACTTTGAGGAGGCAACTCTTCCCCAGTCATTTCTTGACTGCTTTCCAGCTTGTGGGGATGATTTTCCAGCACATATTTAACAGTGCTTCTCTGCTCTTCAAAGAGCTTTCAATGGCTAATGGCTTTGTGAGTAGGTTCTGAGTCCTTCTCCTTAGTCTGCCTTAGTCTAGAAAAGCTCAGCTGAAACCTGTGTACCATTTGTGGCCCTGCTGGTATCTGAAATACTGGTGGCATAGCTTTCAGCATCACAGCAATATGCAAGACCCCAAAAGCACTAGAAGTTGAAAGACACATGGAAGATGACTGGAAGTGGAGATAGAAAAATAAATATGAATAAGTGCTTGCCCTCTAGGAGTTTAAAGTCTACTAAAGACTGGGGAACAAAATAATTTTAACCTACATGACCAGTGTTTGCAGATAAGCTAATATTCTAATAGGCTCAAAACTAAAAGGGAAAATAATATTTATGTTCATTTCAGCATTGATCCTGTTGTTGTTGTTGTTAGGTGCCCTCAAGTCAGTATCCGACTCATAGCAACCCTCATAGGGTTTTCAATGGCTGACTGTTTCGAGATTGCCTTGGGATTGGATTGCCAGGCCCTTCTCCTAATGAACAATGAGAAGTGGGCCAAACTATTGTTTCAGGATAAAGAATAATATCGCAAGTAGTTTAATAAATTGAAGCAACTGAATTGCCAGAGCAAGAACTTTTGGGATAATGATGTCACTGGAAATATAAAGAGTAGTGTGGCAATAATTGCCCTTTCAAATTTTGCATACAGTGATATATAGTTACTATATAATAGATCTAGACTCAGAACATCTTAGGTGAGATCAAGTACAGACAATTGACCTATCTGTGGTCTCTGATGAGGATCAAGAATGTAAATTCAATTTCCTCACTCATACTCAATTAACAGCTCACTTAAAATAATATAATTTGCAAGACAAATTGACATCTCTGGTGAACTAATTAGTCATCACTCAGTGGTAATCATATGGGCATGATCCCACAGTTGATAATAAGAGTAGAGGTGGAAGGAATTTCCTTAACTCTTAAATTAGTCCATTTTACTCTACTTCCCTTAAGGGCCATTTTGAACTTGTACAAAAACAAAAAAGTGGTTAGTGAGTGGCTATTTCCCCTTTTCCTAATGAATGTCAATAAGAACCAATGTACTGATATGTTGAGAAGCTTTCATCTCATATTATACCATACTCATAATTTTTACATGAAACTTAGGAAGCCAATGGAAACTTTCCTATTTTTTCAGATAGTTATTTCCTGCTACCCAGGAATCTCTTAGAATTGAATGTCTACTCCCTAATTTATATAGAGAGATAGGATCTACTCTCAGTGATAAAATAACAATGGCAAATTATCAGCCACATATTCCTATTACATCAGTAAAACACAGCAAAATATATGTACCTGAAATCCATTTAAGTAACTTAAACTTATATTACTGATTTTATTTAAATTTAATTTTTCTCTATTTTTTGTGTGAAAAAATCCCCTCTCAGATTTGTGTTACTTTCTGTTTTGTCTTGTTTTCCAACAACATTCAACAGTCTCCAGGGTAATTAATGAAGCTTGATGACAGAGATAGGGATTCTAATGTGTGAGTAGCGATGAGATTGACATTGTATCAGCCCCTACAGATAAAATTCATAAAAGCATTTCCTTGCCTTGTATTAACTACAGTTAATCTATAATCCTAGTAAAGAAACAGCTAGCAAGCATTTGTAATCAGAAGAAAAGAGGAAGTAATTGGCTTTTTCCCCTAATCTAGCTTGCTTACCATCTCTCATACCATTTTAATAAAATAATCTTTTGTATATTTGATGGTAGTAGCTCATATTTGTCTAATTATTCTGAATTTGAGATTACTTCTTATTGTTGTTAGGTGCCATCAAGTCAGGTCCAATTTATAGCAACCCTATGTACACTCCCCAATTCTGTGCCAGGCACATGATCTTTATTATGTTTAAGTTCATTGTTGCAGACATTGCGTCAATCCATCTAGTTGAGTCTTCATTTCTTAAATTGATCTGCCATTCTCCAAACATGATGTTCTTCTCCAGAGATTGGTCCCGCCTGACAACATGTCCAAAATACCTGAGATGCAGTCTAGCTATCCTTGCTTCCAAGGAGGACTCTGGTTGCACTTCTTCAAGGAAGAATCTGTACATTCTTTTGGCAATCCATGGTATATTCAATATTTGTCTCCAGCACCATAATTCAAAAGCATTAATTCTTCTCCTGTCTTCCTTCTTCACTGTCCAGCTTCACAATTATGAAGTGACTGAAAATACCATATCATGAGTTAGGTGTCCCTCATCTTCAATATGACGTTTTACTTTTGAGCACTTCAAATAAGTCTTTAGCAACAGCTTTTTATAATGTGGTGTGTCTTTTTATTTCTTGACTGTCATTTCTGTGGGTATTAATTGTAGAACCAATAAAGTAAAATCTTGGACAACCTCAATCTTTTCTCCATTTATCATGAAGTTCCATCCAGATCCATTGTTAGGATTTTTGTTTTGTTGAGGTTGAGGCACAATCCATTTGAAGGCTGTGTTCTTTTATCTTCATCAGTAAACATTTCAAATCCTCTTCACTCTCAGCAAACAGAGTTGTGTCATCTGCATAACACAGGTTGTTAATGAGTCTTCCTCCAATCATGATGCAGTGTTCTTTGTAAAGACCAGCTTCTGGGATTATTTGTTCAGCATAGAGATTGCAGAGGTTTAGTGAAACAATACAGTCCTGGCACAAATACTTCTTGATTTTAAGCTAGGCAATGTTCCCATGTTCTTTTTGAATGATTGCCTCCTGGGCCATGTACATTTTCCTCATGAGTACAATTAAGTGTTCCAGTGTTCCTATTCTTCACATTTTTATCTATAATTTGTGTGATCCACACAGTCAAGTGCTTTTGCATAGTCAATAAAACATAGATAGACATCTTTGTGGTATTCTCTGCTGTCGGCTAATATCCATCTGACATCAATGACTTCCAACATCGGGGTGCTCTTTATCTAGCACTATATCTGACAGTGTTTCTCTGGTATTCATAGGGTTTTCAATGGCTAATTGTTTCAGGAGCAGGTTAGTTCCCTTCTCCCTAGTTTGTCTTAGTCTGGAAATTCAGCTGAAGCCTGTCCACTAGGGTGACCCTGCTGGTATCTGTAATATCAGTGGCATAGCTTTCAGCATCACAGCAACACACAAGCCTTCACAGTATGGCAAACTGACAGATACCTGGGAGCTTAGATTAATAGTCTAATTTAAAATTCTGACTTTTGAACTGACCTTCTGAGCAAGCCATGTAATCAGCCCAAAGTTGCAAGGGTGTACATATGTTGTACCCACACATAGAGATTCAACAGCATAAAACAGAAAAAGCATCAGCTTTAAAGAAGAACTAATCTGAAGTCATCTACCCATAGATGTCCTTTTTTTTTAGATAATCAAAAATATCAAATTTCCATATGTAATTTAAAAATGGTTTTAGGGAATGAATGTCAAAGTAATGTATAGACCAGACATAAAACAAATGATAGAAGAGACCATATCCTATTTAATGTTTGAACAGGAAGGGAAATTAAAAGGATATGTTATTCACATGAATTCTGAGTATAATAAGTTCAGCATTAATTTTCTCTAATGAAACTTTCAAGTCAATATAAACAGAAATAGAAATTCTCAAATTTATAGAAGGAATGTCAAAAACTTACAACCCACTGAATGATGAAATATTGTTGGCATTCTCCTTCATGTTCAAAGGAAGACATTTTCAGTGACTATCCAGATTTGGAGTGGAAATCCTAGTGAGTGAATTAAGAAGGCAGGGAGGCAAAGAATAGTGTTAAGATTGGAGAAGAAAGAGGCATAGTTGAGGATGACAGGATTGCATATACAAAAAAGCCAAGAGATTTTACAAACAATTCTGTAGCCCTGACTATAGCCTAGAAGGCTTTAGCCAACACTCACCTGTCCAATACCTCCTTCCCCTTTTCCCACAACTTTGCTCTAGCTATACACATTGGTTTTATCTGTACATCTTATTAGTAATAGCCACCTTACTTCTCAGGTTTTTCATAACCATCCTATATAAGATGGCCACATATTACATCCTCTTAATTCCTGTATTTTTCTTCATAGCAATAATTACCATCCCACATAAGACATCTTTTTTCCTTTTTTTTTTCTGCATTATCCTCACTAGATTGTAAGGCTCATATAAGTAGAGACCCTGTACATTTCATTAGTCAGTATATCCATAAGGCTGAAGAAGAAACTGGGGTGTAATCAGTGCTTTATCAATATGTACTTAATGAATGAACAAAAAGTTCATGTCAGTGCACACAAACATATGCATAGAGTCTTGAAGAATAAAAGAGGATGTCTGCTGTTTTTTAGATGTGGTTATTCCCTATGAGTTCAAATGGTAGAAGCTTGTTCTCTAGTTGTGGCAATGTTAAGAGGTAATGAGACTTTTAAGAGCTGAAGCTTAGTGGAAGGTCATTCCTGGACCCTCCTAGTTCTCTATTCCTGCCTCATAATATGACCTCTCCCTTTCACACATGTTCTTACTGTTGTAATGCTATCTACCATGACATCCTCAAGAGAATCAATTCAATACTGAGACCATGCCCTTCAACCTCCAGGACTGTGAGCTAAATAAACTTCATTTTTTAATAAAGTTCCCAGCCTCAAGTGTTTTGTTATGATAATAGAAAATTGATTAATATAACTTCTACAAAAGATTTCCAGTAGGACACTTTTATTAAATTGTTCTTTATGATTCAGAAACTGGGTTTTAAGAAATTCCTTGGGCAAGAGTGTTGGCCTAGGTTTGTAAGGTAACCTAATTGGTGATTCTCTCAGGCCAGAACATGAAGGGATAATTTCTAAGAGGAAAAAAATAATAGAACTCAGCTAATGAAGATAAATTACATATGACTGTTCCCAAACAAAATATAACAGAAAGGAAATGCTGAACTCAGGATTTATAATACTATAAGAATGAGTAAATCAGCCCATGTGTTGCTGATTAATGGAGAGGTTCAACTCCAAGGCTAAACACAGTCATTTGAAAACTAAATCTTGTGGTCTGGAGCAAGAACCACAGGTACACGAAGCAGATAGGTTCAAGAACATTAAGGTTGGAGCCCTCCTACTACCAAATAGCATTATGTGCAAGGGAGGTGTCTCTTGCTAATTTAAGGTCTTAAGGGATATAGCTATGTACTATGGTGAGAAAAAATACAAATATAGATTGTGCACTACCAATTTAAATATTTTTGATCTAATCTTCTTTCATCCTAATTGTTAATTATCATTCTTATCATTTTTAGTATTTGATTGTGCACCAGAATTCCCTATGCAGTTTTCTGAGAACATGGGCAGTAATGGTAGTCACCTATTACTGTATATATTTTTTCTTCCTTCCTTTTTTCTTTCTTTCTTTCTTTCTTTCTTTCTTTCTTTCTTTCTTTTTTCCTCATTTCTCTTTCTTTCTTTCTTTCTTTCTTTCTTTCTTTCTTTCTTTCTTTCTTCTTTCACTCTTTCTTTATTACTGAGCCATACTCTCAGCCCGTTTTTTACTTTGTATTTTTAGATAGGGTTTCACTAAATTACATAAGTTGCCACTGGCCTAGAACTTGTGACCCTCTTGCCTCTGCCTAGAGAGTCACTGGGATTAAAGACATGTACTTCTGCCTCTGGCTGTGTGTGTACTTTAGTTCCAGAGTCAATACAATGGCTAAAAACATTTGAAAACTTTTGACTTAATTTATGTAACACATAAGACACTGGTATCTGCTCTAAAGTCACATTTAGAATATATAGTTATCTCTGGAAGGCAGAGATGGCAGTGGGTTAATTTTTTAAAGATCTGTATTTTCCAATGGTTCCTAAAGAATATATGTGAAATTCATAACAGAAAAAATTTAATATATATATTTTTAAAATGCATGGATTTGCAAGATTTTTTGCCTTACTCTACTTTGTTTGTATCCAAATGAAATAAATTATCAACCAATATTTGTGACTAACTGCAAATGGGCATTATTGTACAATATAATGGCTGATGCCATTTTGAGCATCATTGAGGCCTCTTTTTTATTTATTATAGGAGCTCATAAAATGTTTTAAAGACTTACTCAAAGATAACCTTTTAAAAAATTATTATTTATTCTTTAATAAAGGAGATTGTTAAAATGTCTCTCTTAAAGTCTAATCTTTCCCTTTGTTAAAAATCACTAAAGAGTTAACCTGTGGTAGTTATTAGCTCCCCCACACATCTGTCAATTTGCCACACTGTGGGGGCTTGTGTGTTGTGATGAGGCTGAGAGCTCTGCCACTGGTACCTCAGATATGAGCAAGGGTACCCATGGTGGACAGGTTTTCAGCTGAGCTTCCAGAGTAAGACAGACTAGGGAGCAGGACCTGGCAAACCACTCCTGAAACAACTAGCCATTGAAAACCCTATGAAGAGCAAAGAAACACTGTCAGATATAGTGCTGGAAAATGAGGCCCCCAGGTTGGAAGGCACTCAAAAGACTACTGGGGAAGAGATGCCTCCTCAAAGTAGAGTCTACCATGATGACAGAAATGGAGTAAAGCCCCAGAGACCTCCATTTGCTGATGTGGCATTACTCAAAATGAGGAGAAACAACTGTAAACATCCATTAACAATTGGAACATGGAATGTAGATAGTATGAATCTAGGAAAATGAGAAATCATTAAAAGAGAAATGCAGTGCATAAACATTGACATTCTAGGCATCAGTGAGCTAAAATGGACAGGCATAGGCCATTTTGAGTCAGACAATCATATGGTCTACTATGCTGGGAATGATAAACTAAAGAGAAATGAGGTTGCATTCATCATCAAAAAAGACATTTCAAGATCTGTCATGAAATACAATGTTGTCAGTGACAGAATAATATCCATATGCCTACAAGGAAGGCCAGTTAATATGACTATTATTCAAATTTATGCACCCACCACCAAGGCCACAAATGAAGAAAGGGAAGACTTCTATCAGCTTCTGCAATCTGAAATAAACATGCAATCAAGACATACTGATAATCACTGGTGACTGGAATGCAAAGGTGGGAAACAAAGAGGAAGGGTCAGTAGTTGGAAAATATGGTCTTGGTGACAGAAATGAAGCTGGAGATTGCATGATAGAATTTTGTCAGACTAATGACCTTTTCATTACAAATACATTTTTTCAACATCATAAACAGAGACTATATGGAATTCACCAGATGGAACATACAGGAATCAAATTGACCACATATGTGGAAAGAGACGATGGAAGAGCTCTATGCAAAATGTCAAAACAAGACCAGGTGCTCACTATGGATCAGACCATCAACTTCTCATATGCAAGTTCAAACTGAAGCTGAAGAAAATTAGAACAAGTATATGATAGCCATGGTATGACCTTGATTATATCCCATCTGAGTTCAGAGACCACCTGAAAAATAGGTTTAATGCATTAGACACAAAGGATAGGAGACCAGAAGAGTTGTGGCATGACATAAAAGGTATCATTCAAGAAGGAAGCAAAAAGTTCTTAAAAAGACAAGAAAAAAAGAAAAGACCAAATTACATATCAAAAGAGACAGTAGAACTTGCCCTTGAACATTTGAGCAGCTAAAGTAAAAGGAAGACATGATGAAGATAAGGAACTAAACAGAAGATTTCAGAAGGCACCTCGAGAAGACAAAAATAAATATTATAATGACATGTGCAAGGAGCTGGAGGTAGATAACCAAAAGGGAAGAACATGCTCTGTGTTTCTCAAGCTTAAGGAAGTGAAGAAAAAGTTCAAGCCTCGTGTGGCAGTAGTGAAAGAGTCTACAGGGAAAATATTAAATGATGCAGGAAACATCAAAAGAAGATGGGAAGAATACACAGAGTCATTATACAAGAAAGAATTGCTAGATTACCAACCATTCCAAAAGGTTGCATATGAAGAGGAACCAATGGTGTTGAAGGACGAAGTGGAAGCTGCCTTGAAAGAACTGGTGAAACACAAGGCTCCAGGAATTGATGGGATACCAATAGAGATGTTTCAACAAACAGATGCAGCACTGGAAGTGTTAACATGTTTGTGCCAACAGTTTTGGAACACAGCTATTTGGCCAACTGACTGGAAGAGATCCATATTTGTGCCTATTCCCAAAAAAGGGAATCCAACTGAATGTGTAAACTATCGGACAATATCATTAATATTGCACAAAAGCAAAATTCTACTAAAGATCATTCAGAAGCGACCTCAGCAGTATATAGACAGGGAATTCTCGGAAAATCAAGTGGGATTCAGAAGAGGGTGGGGAACCAGGGACATCATTGCTAAGGTCAGGTGGATATTAGCTAAAAGCAAATCAAAAAGATGTCTATTTATGTTTTATTGACTATGCAAAGGCATTTGATTGTGTGGAGCATAACAAATTATGGATAACAGTTCGGAAAATGGGAATACCAGAACACCTAATTGTGCTCATGAGAAATCTGTACGTTAAGCAGGAGGCAGTTGTTGGAATAGAACAAGGAAACACTGCGTGTTTTAAAGTTGAGAAAGGTGTGCGCCAGGGCTGTATGCTTTCACCCTATCTCCTCAATTTATATGCTGAGCAAATAATCCGAGAAGCTGGACTTTATGAGGAAGAACGTGGCACCAAGATTGGAGCAAGACTCATTAACAACCTGCGTTATGCAGATGACACAAGTCTGCTTGCTGAAAATGAAGAGGATTTGAAACATTTACTGATGAAGATCAAAGATCATAGCCTTCAATATGGGTTACGACTAAACATCAACAAAACGAAAATCCTTACAACTGGGTCAGCATGCAACTTCACAGTAAATGGAGAAAAGATTGAGGTTGTCCAAGATTTTGCTTTGCTTGGCTCTATAATCAACACCCGTGGAAGCAGCAGTCAAGAAATCAAAAGACGCATTGCTCTAAGAAAAGCTGTGGCAAAAGATCTCTTCAGAGTATTGAAAAGCAAAGATGTCACATTGAAGATGAAGGTGCATCTGACTCATGTCATAGTGTTTTCAGTCACGTCATATGGTTGTGAAAGCTGGACATTGAACAAGGGAGACAGAAAAAAAATTGATGCTTTTGAATTGTGGTGCTGGAGACATCTATTGAATATATCATGGAGTGCCAAAAGAACCAACAAATCTGTCCTAGAAGAAGTGCAGCCAGAGTGCTCCTTGGAAGCAAGAATGGCCAGACTGCCTCTTACATATTTCGGACATGTAGTCAGGAGAGATCAATCCCTGGAGAAGGACATCATGTTCGGGAGAGTGGCAGGTCAATGCAAAATAGGAAAACCCTCCACCAGATGGATTGACACAGTGTCTGCAACAATGGGCTTAAACATAAATAATATCATTTGCCTGGCACAGAATCAGCAAGTGTTTAGATCTGCTGTACATAGGATCGCTATGAGTCAAACTCGACCCGAGGGCATGTATCAACAACAACAACAGTTATTAGCTACAAATTCCACTGTTAAATGAAAATCTTTCTCCTGCCTGGGCTGAAGACAGTACCTTACTATGACCTGTGTACAATGTGTAGATTTTAAGTTACTTTCCTTCTCTCTGCTCATGATGCCTGATATGTGTTCTGAATTCAGTTTGTGCCTGGAAATTGAAATTGTTTCTGAGTCAGAGCCAGGTAAAGGGTTTGCAGGCAGTCATCATCACCATAGCAAGTAGAAATCAAAGTCACCTGTCCAAACTCCTCTGCAGTGTCAATATCTAGCTTAGACTGTTAACTGCATGAGTATCCAAAGAGAATAGAGAAATGAAACCTAACAGCGACTGAATGTGGATGTGACCACACCCAATGATGCATCAGCAGCAGGCCACCCAGCATCAGCATGATTCCACCAAATTCAGATGACCTGGCATTCCAAGGCTCCCGGGTCCTCAGGCTATCTCCAATGCAGTGACCTCAAGGAAGCCAGCTCCCCTGACCCACCAATTTACTTAGGTTCAGGTCAAATTGACCTAGGTTTCTTGGGATGTTTTCTCTTCCAATCCCTTTGATTTTACATTAATCTCAAGTGGATTCTTTCTACTGACTAGTGTCTGGTTCATTCCGAACATGCTCGATATGGGGGAAATTATTTGTGTTTGAAAGTGGAGAGATGTAGGGAGCAGGTGTAGAGGAAGAACAACATGCTGGGAAAACAAACCTTGCTACCTAAATCTATTCATTACACACAAGACGACTGTAGGGAGGGTGAGGATAATGAGGAAGGTTCACACTTTTGCAGGTCATAAGAAGTTGTTGCTAAAGAAGCCATACAGGAAGCAAAAGAAAGGCAACAAAATTGGTTGCTAAAAGGTTATAATACTGGCTCTAACTCCAATATTAATTTAGAGTAGACATAAAACTACAGAACCCTAGATGACTATTCTATAATTTCAAGCTTATCATATATACATATGTCCACAAATCTACATAATATACCATCTATCCCTAATTCAATCTCCAGTTCCTTAAAAGGTATAACCAAACACATTTTATGTATCTTTTATATTATCTATCATAACTTTTTCATGCATGCCCTAGCACTCAGTACATGAGCAGAGGGAAGGAAATTTATATTTACTAGCTACCTGATAGCTTGTAGCCATACCACTGTGGTTTCTGATCTTTTCAGATCTTGGAAGCTAAGCACGGTCTGCCCTGGTTAATATTGGATGGGAGACTGCCTGGGAACACCAGGTGCTATAGGCTTGGGAGAAGGACCCAGGAGTCCACTCTCAAAAATCAATCCACCATTGAAGACCCTATGAATAGCAGAGAAATATAACAGTAGTGTTTCACCTGTTGCATGTAGGGTTGCTATGAATTGACACTGACTCATTGGCACCTAACAACTAGTTACCTTATGAATGCCTCCTTTTCATAAATTATTATTTTTAATTTATTTCTCAGAAAATGTTCTTTGATGATTTTATATTTTTAATTCTGCAGATATGGAAACATGCTAAGACTCTGTTAGTGGCATATCCAGCTCACAGAATAAATAAATGTCAGGGCCTACATTCAAAAGCAGGGCCTTGCTCTCCAAGTGTGCCCCCCACCCCATATACCAAATGTTTATCCTCTTCTCCTCTGCTTTTAAGGGTTCATACAATAGTAGTGGACTACTTGGATAGTCCAGAATTACCTATTTAAAATTCAGTCAGTTAGTAATTTTAATCACATTGCAAGTTCCTTTTGCCCTGAAAGGCAATATATTTAAGATGTTGGAGTTTTATCATATTCATATTTACAAGGAGTAAACTGTTCCAGTCTACTCTAAGACCATAATTCCACCTACCAAACCACCAAGGAGAGATCTAAGCTCCCAATCACTACAATGTACTCAAACTGGTTGCTGCACTTATCCATTTACCATGACAATTAGGCAAGGAAGAACCAAGAAAGACTGTGAGTTAGCCATGCTTCCCTGTTCTTGTAGTGTGATCGCACACAATCTGAACTGGCAGTAAGTCCTTCTAGAATGGTAACTCACTCCCTTATTTGCTGGTGTCCTTGCCCAAATATTCTAAGGAACCTGGGACACAATCAAAGCTGAAAGTTTAATTAGATAGTTGGATGTGTGCTTGGAGAAGCATTCCCTCTGGGAACCAGGGTCTCTAGACAGTTTTGGATCACAGTGGCAGATTTGAAAAGCACAAACTTCCCAGTAGTCACTTGAATCAGTGGCAAGCAAGGTCATTCCTAATTTCACCCTTAGTTCCAATGTCCTGTATCTACCTGTCAAGATACAACATCTTATAGTAGTTTTTAAGGATGTTCATTGAGTCTCACATAAGGACATCATGTTCTTAGATTGAGTTATTCCCAAGCTGGCCCTTTTGTGAAGCCATTTCTTTACTACATCAGGTGAGCAAGCAGCTTTTGGAAGTTGTATCTAATAGTACATGTTTCTACACTTCCCTTTCATTTAAATAAAGTTCCTTGTTTTCATTCAATATAACACCATGTATTGGTAGGTTAAAAACATTGAAAACAATCAGTTAATAGTCCTGGTTGAGTCTGAATGCAAAAGGTAAATTTACACTCAGAACATGTGTCAATTCCAGACCAAGTGAATGGCTGCCCTTTCCAGGGTAGAAAGTGTCCAAGGTAATTATCTTGCCTCCAAGTAACTGGTTGCCCCTCTCAAGAGATAACATCATACTAGACTCAGTGTTCGTCTCCTACACTGTCAGTGTGGATAGTCAGCAGCTGTAGGAGGAGGATCAGCCTTGGTGATGGAAACTCAGGTACATTCATGGCTTCAATTTTCCAAATCTTTCAAATGCCTGAGGTGTTGCACTTACTAGTGCCTGCTCTTACACAGCTATTTCAACATTGTTCAATAACAGGGAAATTTTACCCATCCTAATATTATAACAAGCCAACTGCTATCAATATTACATAATATTACACATGTCATCATTGAAATTATCATTATTACAAGTTGAGAGGCACTTAATCAAGATTCAAAATCTCACTTCAGTATCTCCTTTCTTGGATCACTATTGACACCCAAACCCTTACTTTGGAATAAAGAAAGAGATGTTTAGATAACATTTATAGACAGGAAGTTCTTAGGGGAGTATTTTTAGGAACAATGCATATGAGAAGTAAGGAATTCTTTGGGGGGGGCACTAAGGCTACACCCCCAGCCCAATTTTTAATTTTTTATCTTGAGACAAGTTCTTTCTAAATTATGCAGGCTACCTCTGCCCTTGAACTTGTGATCCTCCTGCCTCTACCTCCCAAGTCACTGGGATTACCGACATGCACCAATGGGCCCATCAGGAAATATATTGAACATACTGAGAAACTGAAATGTGAAACAGTTGAAGTAAAGTTCTCAAGTTGAGCTCTGGAACTAGAATTGTCCTTTGTTGTTGTTAGGTGCCTTTAAGTTGAGTCTGACTCATAGCTACCCTATGTACAGCAGATCAAAACACTTTCTGATTCTGTGCCAGGCTTGTGATCTTTTTTATGTTTAAGTCCATTGTTGCACACACTGTGTCAATCAATCTGGCGGAGGGTTTTCCTTTTTTTCACTAACTTGCCACTCACCCAAACATGATGTCTTTCTCCAAGGATTGATCTCTCCTGACTACATGTCTGAAATATATAAGATGCAGTCTGGCCATTCTTGCTTCCAAGGAGCACTCTGGTTGTACTTCTTCTAGGACAGATCTGTTGGTTCTTTTGGCAGTCCATGGTATATTCAATAGACGTCTCTAGCACTACAATTCAAAAAGCCTGGATTCTTCTCCTGTCTCCCTTGTTTAATGTCCAGCTTTCACAACCATATGATGTGACTGAAAATACCATAGCATGAGTCAGACGCATCTTCATCTTCAATGTGATTTCTTTACTTTTCAATACTCTAGAGATCTTTTGCCGTAGCTTTTCCTAGAGCAGCGCATCTAGCAAAGAATTGCCCTTTAGATTTTTCTTAATTGGGATAAGGGGGGCATGGATTTGTTCCTGTACATAAAGGCTTCATTGAATTCTGACTACTCCTGGGGAGAGGATTCTATTTGAATGAGGATGCTTCCTTTTGCTGAGGGGAATACTGAGAAGGGAATCCAAAATAAGCTATTCATAGCCAACTCTCCCAATTGCTATGTTGTTTTGGGGTGCCATCAAGTTGGTCTGACTCAGCAACCATATTTACAGCAGTATAAAATACTATTCAACACAGTGCCATGCACATGATCTTTTTATGTTTGAGCCCAATGTTGCAGTCACTATGTTTCTTCTCTATTTGAATCATGCCACATCACCAAAAGGAGGTCCCAGAGGCTTTACTCCATTGCCATCATTAAGGTTGACTCTACTTTGAGGAGGCTGAGGTTTAGCTTAGTTGGTAGCTTAGTTAGTGCTGCTCTGCCCTCTCTGAAGACCTAGGTTTGATCCCCAGCACTGCAAAAATGGGAGAAGGACATAGCAATCCACTCCCAAAGCCACTGAGCTGCACCTGCAGCCCCTTTTTGGTTTACTTTTTTGAGACAGGGTCTCTCCAAATTATACAGACTGCCTCTGGTCTCAAACTTGCAATCCTCCTGCCTCTACCTCCTGAGCCACTGGGATTACAGGCATGAGCGACAGTTCCCAGATACTCATAGGGTTTTCAATGGCTAATTGTTTTGGGAATGGGCAGGTCCTTTTCCCTAGTCTATCTTAGTCTGGAAGCTCACCTGAAACCTGTCCACCATAGGTGTCCCTGGTTGTATCTGAAATACTGATGGTAAAGCTTTCAGGACCACAGCAACTTGCAAGCCCCCATAGCACAAGCTCGCAGACACACAGACCTAGACATAGATATAGACCAGCCAGCAGTAATCCTCATCTTTTTCACTTTTTTGCTTAGTATCTTTGTATAATAATATAAAGATCAATTAGTACTTACTTTTGTCTTTTATGAACCAAAATACATTTGAAATGTAATAAATAGCTTAACTTTCATGAGAAAACTGAGGCACAGAAAGGGAAACTAACTTTCTAAAGTTGTATACCTAGTATGTAGTGAATTCAGGATTTCACTATAGGCAGTGTGACACCTTAGCCAACAGTCATAACTGGTATGTACATCCTACATATTTCCATTTGCTATGGAGCAAAGACAAACTTCCTCAGAATGATGAGACTTATGATCTAGAAACATTGGTTTTAAGGGAAGCTTTTTAGTCTTCAATATGCCGCTCAAGTATCATCTGTTCTCTACTGTCAGAATTGTACCTTCCTTTCCCTTCACTTATACACCTTAGCCTTACCATTTTTGATCCTTATTAAGATTCAGCACATGTCATCTTTTCTGATATATCTGCTTAACATTTCAACCCCAAATCAAAATAATTTCTTGTGTTTTGGTTGCATATTGCACATTTTGTTCTTAGGACATACAATACCATTTTGTAAATATACATGCAAATCTGTCTTACAGTCTAGTCTAGAAATTTTTTAAATTGCACGGTGCACAGATTAATGAGTTATGAAATTAATTTAGTGAGTATGAATGTTTTCCAACAAAATACAATGGAAAATATCACGTTATGTTATTGTTGTTGCTAGGTGCTATGGAGTCAAGTCTGACTCATAGTGACTCTAAATACAATAGAACAAAACACTACCCAACACTGTGCCATGCACATGATCTTTTTCATGTTTAAGTCCATTGTGGCAGCCACTGTGTTATTACATGTAGTTGAAGGTCTTACTTTTCATAGAACTACAACTCCCCAAACATGATGTACTTCTCCAGGGGTTGGTCCCTCCTGACATGTCCAAAATATGTAAGATATGGTCTAGCCATCCTTGCTTCCAAGGGGCACCCTGGTTGCACTTCTTCCAGGAAGAATCTGTTTGTTCTTTTGGCAGTTCATGGTATATTCAATATTCATCTCCAGCACCATAATTCAAAAGCATCAATTAGTCTCCTGTCTTCCTTCCTCACTGTCCAGCTTTCACAAGCATATGATGTGACTGGAAATATCATGGCATGAGTCAGGGGTGCACCTTCATCTTCAATGTGATATCTTTACTTTCAAGCACTTTGAAGAGGTCTTTTGCAACAGCTTTTCCCACTGTAGTTCATCTTTTCATTTCTTGACTATTGTTTCTATGGGTGTTCATTGTAGAAGAACATAAAGCAAAATCTTGGACAAACTCAGTCTTCTCTCCATTTATCATGAAGCTGCTTACTGAACTAGTTGCAAGGAATTTTTTCTTGATGTTGAGGCACAATCCATACCAAAGGTTATGTTCTTTGATCTTCATCAGAAATGTTTCAAATCTTCTTCACTTTCAGCAAGCTGTGTCCCCTACCTATCATGAGTTGTTAATGAGTCTTTCTTCAATCCCTATGCCACATTCCTCTTCTTAAAATTCAGCTTCTCAGATTATGGACTCAGCATAGAGATTGAAGAATTATGGCAAAAGAATACCCCCCCCCCCAACACACATCTTTGCTAACTTTAAACCAGGCAGTGTTTCCTTGTTCTATTCCAACAACTGCCTCCTGGTCCATATACAGGTTCCTCATAAGCAAAGTTAAGGGCTCTGGTATGGAATTCCCATTCTTCATGATGTAATCCATAATTTATTGTGATCCACAAAATCAATTCCCTTTGCATAATCAATAAAAATAGATAGGCATCTTTGATGTATTATCTGTCTTTGGTTAATATCCACCTGACATCAGCAATGATGTCCTTTTTTCTATGCCCCTTTTTGAATCAAGCCTGATTTCCCAGCTGTTCCCTGTCAATATACTCCCGCAGTTGCTTTTGTATGATCCTTACCAAATTTTACTTGCATCTAATATTACTGATATTGTTTGATTGTCTGCATTTGTTTGGATCCCCTTTCTTGAGAATAAGCACAAATATAAATCTCTTCCAGGCAGTTGGCCAGATAGCTGTTTACCAAATCTCTTGACATATACAATTGAGTACCTCCAGTGCTGCAGCTGTTTGTTGAAATATCTCAATTGGTACTCCATCAACTCCTAGAGACTTGTGTTTCACAAGTGCCTTCCAGGCAGATTCCACTTCTTCCTTCCATACTATTGGTTCCCCATCATATACAACCTCTTGAAATGGCTGACCATCCACCAAATATTTTTGGTATAATGACTGTATGTTTCTTCCATCTTCTTTTGAAGTTACCTGCGTCACTTAGTATGTAGAATCTTTCACTATTGCCACTCAAGTCTTCAAGTTTTTCTTCAATTCTTTAAGCTTGAGAGAAACTCAGCATGTTCTTCCCTTTTGGTTTTCTACCTCCAGCTCTTTGGTACATGTTATTATATTTGATTTTTGTCTTCTTGTTCTGCCCTTTGAAATATTCTGTTTAGCTCTTTAATGTCTTCATGTCTTCATTTTACTTAAGCTGCTAGACATTCAAGGGCAAAATTCAGAGTTGCTTTTGACATGAAATTTGGTCTTTTTTCTTGCCTTTTAAATATCCTTTTGCTTCCCTCATGAATGATGTCTTTGATGTCATGCCACAACTGGTCTGGTGTGTGGTCATTAGTGTCTAATGTATCAAATCTATTCTAAAGATGGTTTCTGAACTCAGGTGAGATAGATTCAAGGTCATATCTTGGCTCTTGTATACTTGTTCTAATTATCTTCAGTTTAAGTTTGAACCCATGCATGAGTAGTTGATCTGTTCCACAATCAGCAGGTGCTCTTGTTCTGACTTCTGAGATTGAGCTTTTTCATTGTCTCTTTCCACAAATGTAATCAGTTTGGTTCCTGTATGTTCCATCTGGTGAATTCCATTTGTATAGTTGCCATTTACGTTGGTGAAAATGTGTACTTGCAATGAAAATGTTGTTGGTCTGACAAATGATCACCAGTATTATTTTTGTCACCAAGGTCATATTTTCAACTACTGAGTCTTCTTTTGATTTCCAATTTTTGCATTCTAATTACTAGTAATATTAGTGCATCCTGATTGCATGTACTATCAATTTCAGAGTGTGGAAGCTGGTAGAAATCTCTCCTTTCCTTATTTGTAGATTTATTGGTGGGTGTGTAAATTCAATAATATTAAATTTTATGTAATATTATTAATAATATTAATAATAACTGGCTTTCCTTGTAGGTGTATGGATATTTTTCTGTTGCTGACAGTACTGTACTTCAGGGCAGATCTTTTTTATTTTTATTTTTTTGGTATTGGGGGTTGAACCCAGGGCCTCCTGCTGGCATTCTTTGCAAGTGCTATGCCGCTGAGCTGCACCCTCAGCCCTTTTTTTTTTTTTTTTTTTTTTTTTTTTTTTTTTTTTTTTTTTTTTTTTTTTTTTTTTTTTTTTTTTTTTTTTTTTTTTTTACTTTTTGAGAGAGGATCTCCCTAAATTATCAGAATGCCTCTTGTCTCGAACTTGGCATCCTCCTGCCTCTGCCTTCGGAATCGCTGGGATTATAGGTGCGTACCACTGTGCCCAGCTGAAACTGAGACGGCCTTTTCAATGATGAATGTAACCCCATTTCTCTTTAAGTTTGCGTTTGTGGCATTGTAGACCATATAATTATCTGATTTAAAATGCCTAATACCAGTCCATTTTAGCTCATTGATGCCTAAAATGTCAATGTTTATGTGTTCACTTCATTTCTGGCAATTTCTAATTTTCCTGGATTTATACTACACCTTTTCCACATTCCAATTATTAGAGGATGTTTATAGTTGTTTCTTCTCATTTTGAGTTATGCCAAAGTAGCAGATGGAGGTCCCTGATTCTTTACTCCATTCTCGTCCTAAATTGTTATTCTCCTTTAAGGAAATAACTCCTCCCCACGTGTTTCTTGAATTCCTTCAGCCAGGGGTGCTCATTTTCTGGCACTATATTTTACAATGCTTCCCTGCTATTCATAGGGTTTTCAATGGATAATTGTTTCAGAAGTGAGCTGCCAGGTGCTATTCCATAGTCTGTCTTACTCTGGAAGCTCAGCTGAAATTTTTCCACCATGGGTAATTCTGCTGGTATCTGAAATGCTGCTGTTGACACAGCTTTCAGTATCACAGCCACAGAAGTCCTCACAGTACAGCGAACTCTCAGACAAGTGGGAGATCACATGTTTTGAATAAGCTTATATCCATGAATCTTTTCTTCAGTTTGGTGTGTACGTGTATGTGGTGTGATTGTGTGCATGTGTTTTAAGATTGGAATTAAGTTCCAATTGTTACATTCCCAGGAGTTTTAAGTGTTTATCCACCCAAGGCAGCAAAGTTTGAAAAATCTGATTGTTATACTAAATGTGATTATTCTTACTCACTTTTTAAATTTCAATTCGTTTCCAATTATAAAAACTTGTTAAATTAAAAAAGAATACACCAGCATGAAAGTACTGTGATGAGCATTTTAAGCAATTAAAAATTAGATAATTTATCCAAATAGCTCAAGGGACTTAGAAATACTGTACAGTATTGCTGAAAAATGAACAGTCATGGATCAGGCATCATGATTTATCCTTATAACCAAAATGAAACATTCTTCTCCATGTCCTCTATCACAAAAAGAAAATTAACCCACTATAAAAGAGATGACATTTATTGTATTATATTAATATGAAATATTATTATTTATGGAAAGTAAAGTTTCCCTTCTCTGGAAAGCATAATGAAATGGCAAGGCCCAAACTTTTTAACTATTTGTGTTGTTATTGCTCAAAATATTTATGAGGTTTATATTTCAAAGGACTCTCAAATAACCACACTGTGTTCCATGTAGCTAATGTCCCTAACAATTGTATCAGACAGCTTTCATTGTTGTGAGAAAATACCTGATGAAATCTACGTAAAAGATTTACTGGGGCTTATGGTTTCAGGCCATGGGCAACTGGCTCTGTTGCTACAGGCCTGTAGTGAGGCAGAACATCATGGATGTGGGAATATGTACAGAGAGGGCTGCTCACCTTCTGGAAGCCCAGAAGCAAATAGAGAGACAGAGAGAGAAAGAGGTTAAAGGTAAGATATATCCTTCAAGGGCATGCCCCAGTAACATACTTCCTCTAATCAGGCCCCATCTTGCATGGTGTTCACAATGGCCTAATAGTGCATTCAGTTATGAATCCATCAATGGATTAATCCATTCATTAGGTCAGTGCCTTTATAGTCGGATCACTTTCTAAATGTCCCACCTGTGAACTTTGCACTGAGGTTTAAGTCTTCAATACACAGGCCTTTTAGGGGCACCATTTCATTTCTGAACCATAACAATCTGCCCCTGTACCCCAAAGGCTCATATCCATCTTATAATGAAGAATGCACTTAGTCTACCACCAAGAGTCACCAAAATTTCAACAGTTGCAGCATATCTCAAAATTCCAAGTTCAACATCTCGTCTCAGACAGATGGAAAACTCTTACCTGTGAGCTCTTGTAAAAATCAAAATTCAATGTATATACTCCTAACATACAATGACACAGAGAAAGCATTATCATTCCCAAAGGGAGGAGCATGAAAATAACAAAGCAAGATGAAAACACAGCAAACATTAAATCCTGTAGTTCCATGTCTAGCACATGGGGACATGATGTGAGCTCCAAAGGGCTTGATTAGACCTACAGTTTTCCTGGCTGCAGCTGACATGGCCTCCCTGTTATATTGATTCTGCTTGCTGCCTGTGGCTTTCCTTGGTAGACAGTCTATGTCGCTGGCATGTCTAACTTCCTAGATTCTCCACTGCAGCTTAGGGGCATTCTATAGAGATTATGACCTTACTTTGCATTGCCTACCATCCTAGCCCCTACTTTAAAATCTGGGTGGAAGTTTCTGTGACCCTCACAGATCTTCCCCTCTGCATGCCTGCAAAACCAACATTCTGTTGATGATGCCAATGCCTGCTGCCAGCTTGAGCATTAGCCAGACCCCAACTGGACCATGGCAACAGTGACCTCTGAGTGCATGGATAGAAGTACATGAGGAAAGACTTCCCTAGGTGGAAGGTACCCTTAAGCTCTATTATCAAAGCAGTCTTCTAAATGAGCTTACATATGTATACCCTTGAGCCTACAATGGGTGGGGTCTAGCCAATGGGGTCTAGCCAAGTCTCCCCCCTTCTCTCTTTCTCTTTCATTGTTTATTTGTTTGCTTATTTTTTGCAGTACTTGGAGGTTGAATGTCCCAGGGCCTTGCACATAATTTACATGTACTCTACCACTGGACTGCACCTCCAGTCTGTTCTTTATTTTTATTTTTATTTTGAGACAGGATCTTTCTAAGTTATACAGGCTCCCTTTCGCCACGAACTATCTTCCTGTCTCAGCCTTATCAGTTGCTGGGATTAGAGGTGTGGCTAGCCAGTTCTTAAAATGTACTCAAAGCATTTTTCCTATTACCTTGATGCAAAGTATCTGGTTTTCCTTAAATGGCAATGACATTAAATTTTTTCAGCAAACACAATTTCCTTGTCCTTTTCTATAAACGTGCTCCTTTTATGGCCAAATAACAAAGTTTTTAAATCTTTCCACTCTGATTTTTGTTCCCTGTTCTCACTAGAAATCTGGTAAAAGGCAACTATCAATATCCATAAAACAGTCTAACTATTGGGCCAATTTAAAATTTCTTTCACCAACATGAACTAGTGTATCACCTATAATTCAGCCTCATACAAAGTCTTAGGAATTAGACAAAATGTAGAGAAGTTCTGTTTCCAGAATGTAACTTGAATGACTTATAGTCCAATTCCTAATAGAGTCCTTATTCGCATCTGAAACTTTTTGAGCCTAGTCTTTCTTCATTCCTATTGCCATTCTGGTTTTCTGCACTTACACCATGTTGTTGTTGTTAGGTGCCATCGAGTCGGTGTCTGACTCATAGTGACCCTACATACAACAGGCTTAACACTATTGTCAGTTATTCTCTGCTGTTCATAGGGTTTTCAATGGCAGATTGATTTTTGGGAGTGTGTTGCCGGGTCCGTCTCCCAAGCCTGAAACACCTGATATTCCCAGGCAGATTCCCGTTCAAGTACTAACCAGGGCTGACCCTACTTAGCTTCCGAGATCTGACAGGATCAGATGCCACAGGGCTAGGGCTTCAGGCCAACTTATACCATAGATGTCCATTAAGCATTGATAACAACATTCTAAGCTTTTTCTAACTGGTTTCTCCAAACTTTTCCAAATTCTTCCCACAAACCAGTTCTAAAGGTCTTGGAAATATAAGGTGAGATAAAGTCACAGCAACAACTCCACTTTCCTGTACCAACATTCTGTACTATTCACTTTGTACCACTGTGGTAAAATAACTGAAATAAACAAAAAGGGGGAAATATTTACTTTAGCTTATGGTTTCAGAGGTTTCAGTGATCACTTTGGGCCTGTAGGAAGGCAAACTACTGTGGCACAATCCTGTGGTGGAACACAGTGGCTCATGTCTTGGCAGATAGGAGACAGAGGCAGAGGCAGAGTGAGGGAGATGTAAGGGACAAGAGATACTGTTCCAAAGTGACTCACTTCTTCCAATTAACCTCTATATTCTTTTTTCCACCACTTACCAATAGTTCATTCAATTATGAATTAGTCAAAAAAATATGAATCAAAGATAAATCCATTGATTAGCATTGATTAGGTCAAAACTCTCATGATCTAACCACTTCAAAGCCCCCACCTCTGAAAACTGCATTAGGAATGAAACCTTCAACAGATGAGTCTTTGGGGGACATGGTTCATACCCAAACCATGCCAACAATCTAGAAATTTCTGCAAAATTATCAAGTTCTGTGGACAATAATTCTACTACTCATTTTGACTAATCTACATTTCTTTATAATGCACTACTCACACATGGTGAAGTCTTTGTTTGTTTATTTATTTATTTACTTATTACAATACTAGATGGTGTAGCTAGAGTCTCACCCATAGTAGGCAAGATCTTTACAACTGAGATGTATCCTTAGACCCATTTTTATTTTATTTTTAATTGTGAGACAGAATCTCACAAAGTTATCCAGGTTGCCTTTGGCTTCTAACTCACAATACTTCCTCAACCTACCAAATCACTGGGATCACAGGCATGCACCAACAGCATCTGACTCATATGGTGTTTTCAATTGTATTGAGATTCACCACTCACGTGGTGGTAGCCTTTGTAATAAAAAAAATACCCAAACTTAAACCTGCCAAGTCTCTACATTCTTTTTCTAATCAGACACATTTTCAAATTTGACCAACAATGTTAACAATTTAATGACTTCTTGTTTGCAATTCAATGGTGAAATTCCTGACATTCTTGTTAGGAAAAAACGAGAGAGAGAAAAAGAAAACTACAGAGAATTTGCTTACACAGTTATAAAATAGTGCTTTCACCCAGTTCAGCTCAAGGAAAGTGAAGTGGTTAATATCCACCATTTGGTAATATTCATTAAAATCACCTAAAATTTGAGATAGCTGTCATGGCTATTTTGACTTCAAGGGTTGCCCTGTTTTTACTATATTTTAAAAGTTCTATTTATACAATAATGTTAATTTTGCCTAAAAATGATAAGTACATTTATATATTGTTGTTTGTTGTTAGGTGCTGTTGAGTTGGTGTCTGACACATAGAGACCCTGGGAATAACAGTCAAAATAATATGGCCAGTGCTTCTCTGCTATTCATAGGGTTTTCAATGGCTGATTGTTTTAGGTAGTGGGTTGCTGGGTCCTTTTTCCAAGCCTATAGCACCTGGTATTCCCAGGCAGTCTCTCATCCAAGGACTAACCAGCCCCAACCCTGCTTAGCTTCTGAGATCTGACTGGATTGGACACCACAGTGCACAGCTGCAGGCAATTTTAAATTAAAGAGATATAAAACAATATTACTTTCTTTGGATTCACCATCATGACAAATAAACTGAGAATATTAATAATATACTGGTACTGGATTTTGGAGTGGGAACATGATAACTCTTTTAATTACTTTGGAAATATTCTAAGTCAAACATCATTTATCAATGGGAAATCTCATGCTGTCAAGGTCAAATATACAATTTTTTTTAAAAAGATAAGTAGCCAAAACAAAACACAGAATTATCAATATTTCATGTTAATTAAGTTACTCTTTTGCTTATCTTTTTTTCTTTTCTCTTTTGTCTTTTTGCAGTCCTGGGGATTGAACCCAGAGCCTCACACTTACATGCTTTACAAGTGCTGTACCACTGAGCTACATCCCCAGCTCATTTTTTTACTTTCTGAGACAAGATCTCACTAAATTATGCAGACTGCCTCTGGTCTTGAACTTTTGATCCTCCTGCCTCTACCTTTCAAGTCACTGGGATTGTAAGCTGTGCCACTATGCCCGGAGATTTTTATGGAAAGTGATTAAAGCATTTGTCACCCATCCAGGGGAAAGAATAAAATTGGAGTATAGACTGACTTTCTGTGCTGATTTACATGTGTTTTTAAAATTTTAATAAGGGCTTCAAAGAGTTTGTTGCTGATGTTGTTGGTTATTCATTCTTGTTTGTTGTTGTTAGGTGCTGGCAACTCTGGTCCTACTCATAGTGACCCTTTGTACAGCAGAACAAAACACTCCTTGAGACTCTACCATTCCCAGCTCTATGTTAGTGCTTCTCTGCTGTTCATAGGGTTTTCAATGGCTGGTTATTTTGGGATTTGTTCAGGAGTGGGCTGCCAGGTCCTTATCCCATTTCTGCAGTGCTGGGAATAGAACCTAGGGCTTCAGAGAGCACAGAGCCGCACTCTACCAATTGAACTAACCCCAAGTTTACCAATTTAGTAGCCCTTTGATTGGAGAATAGGTGGGTTATCAACATACAGAAAGATAACAGATGTCTTGTTATATATTTGACATTGTAGTAGAGGATCACCTAGTCCAGCATTTTTACTTCTCCCCTAAGGCATATAAAATGATGGATAAATTAACTCCAAAGAGAAAGGTATACAAGACCATACTCAATTTCTGACCCATTAGTCTAACCTCCAATATTCACTTCTCTTTTACGCAAGAGTGTATACTTGAATTCACAAAATACAAATAAGATTACTAAAATGTTAGTCATTAATTCATGCTATTTAAATATATATATAATTTATCAAACTTTACTATTTTAACTCTTATTTGTGATAAAAATACTTGAATATTATCTCCAATACATTTTAGTAAAATTCCATGTGCAGTTGTAAGGGAAGAAAAACTGTAAAATACATCTTCATTGCTCACTTTACAACTGAAATTTTGTCTTCTAAATCCAGTTTAAGTCATTTATGTAAGGATGGTTGAAGACTGACACACCCCTAAGCTATTCTGTTTTCTAACTCTGGATTTGAAGATTAGAAAGTGATTCATACAGACTGTTGTATGAACTGAGTAACTTTCCAGGATTAAGATATGACACAATATCCCATGAGAGGACAATCCTCTTGGACAGGAAATAAAGGGTATCAGCACTTCAATGTTGCTATTGAGAGACTCAGATTTATTCTTAAACTCTCCTTGGATGGTAAAATTAATGGTTAATTTACCAAGAATCCTACAAGCATTCCTGAAGTGAGTGACTTCTCTGCATTTTAAACTAGAACCTTATGCAAGTCTCAAAGCTAGACAAGATGTCAAAATATGAACAGGTGGAATTTATGTGTGCAAGTAAGTGATGTCAATACCCTGAAAAGATGTCATTTTACTTAAGGTGACCTTCCAATTTAATGATTTTTCTAACTTAGATTTTTCACTTTAATATTCCCATTTTCTCCCCACCATGTAAATGCTGATTTGGTTTCCGTTCATATGTTCCAGAAAATAAATCTGAAAACAACATTTCCTACTTTTTATAATTATCAACAAACTTACAAGAAACTTCCACTTCTGCCAGTAAAAGATCCTATTAACTGTTCTTAATATGAAATTGGAGTGTTACACAAGACACCTAAACATCCTAAAAACATCTTGAATGTGGCCAGGACTCTTCCCTAGTAACTAGTTCTGTAATTTGGGTGGCAGGACTGAAGTAAGTATAGTTACTTTTTTGTGTGTGTGTGGTACTATGGGCTGAACCCAAGGTCCAGGATTTGCATGCTTTGCAAGAGCTGCACCCCCCAGCCCATTTTTTTACTTTTTGAGACAGAATATCACTAAATTACACAGACTACCTCTGGTCTCAAACTTGCAATCCTCTTGCCTCCGCCTCCAGAGTTGCTGAGATTACAGGCATGTACCACCGTGCCAGGTATAGTTAATCTTCTTAATGCACCTAGTAAGCGAGCAAGCTTTTAGAGGGTGTTGAGGGTCAAACTAAAGAGACAAACTTCAGTTTGCTGGTCACTGCATGATGCTGATGTGACAAATTTAAGGGCCAATAACTAAAGAGATAAAAAAATGGAAATAATGTTGAAGGAAAAGCAAGGAAGATTGTAGACAACTGATTTCAATGAAAGTAAAAGGAAATGAGTTGAGGAAATAAGCCAGCTTAAAGGTCAGAAAAAAACATAAAGATAATATTAATGTATTTCTCAGGATGGATACTATCTTGATATACAAAATATATATACAAAAATATGTATTTTAAGGGATATCAAAACACTTATCTTCTTAAAATCACGTATGGTACATTCTGTGCCTGTTACATTCCTTATACTTCTGTGTTCTTGTTATGTTATAGATGCTCCCAGTCTTCCCATAATTTCTGAAGGGTGAGTATAGCACAACCACAGGATCTCACACCACAGACATATGTGATTGGTATGGAAATGCACATTCAGTCCCCAAGCAGACAATCTGCTGTCTACTCAGCAATCAATGAAAGTATTTTTCTCCAGTAAAGTTATATACCCATTATACTTTCATTGACTGGAAGATGCTAGAGCTGAAAGCCATGCAGTCTCCAAGACTGCCATGCCTCTAGTATAGCTAGATAAGTGAGAAGAAGAATTTTATCTGCACGTGAGAAAAATGAGTAGGAGCAAAAGATGGGACCCCTAGAAAGACAGAGAGAGACATAGGAAGCCCATCTGCCTTCATAACCGACATTTTATCAGGTCTCAGCTATAATTTGCCTGAAACCTACCTACATATTTGTTCACTGAAATCTCCATATTCTTACATCAAATCAACTCCCCTTTATTTGAACCAGCTACAGGAGATTTCTACTTCTTGTACCCAAAAAGTATCAGTTAGCATAACTATTAGAATCATTTTTATCTCTACTATTTTCAGATGGCCTTGAGGGGGCAAAGGAATCATCCAAAGAGAAAGATCAATCTGGAAAAGAAGGAGAGAATGAGAGAAAACAAGACATTAAACATTAATTTGCCAACATTAGTCTTTTCATAGGAGTTCTGTTATACTATTGAGTTGGTTTTGCTTAAGCTTATGCATATTTGCATTAAAATATTACAAAATAACATAAATTTATCACATGACTTAAATTACTATAGTTTTGATCAGTTTAGAGTTAACTTTGCTTATTCCTTTTTCCATATACTCCTTATTCTTCAAATTAATGAAGACTATTCTATATTCTACTCAAAGGAAAACTATAGTATCTATTTCTTTATGCTGCAAGATGAATTCCAACTGAGTTATGACAAAGTTGAGCACATAATATAAAAAAGTTCAATTTTACAATTTTTCTGGTTAAAAAACAGAAAATTGGATAACTTTGTTTCTGAACCTTTAGTTTAAGGAAGACCCAAAGGGAAAATGTGCTGTCTAAAGGAAAATGTTTTTTATTTCATCAATTCTCATTGACTGCAACATGCAAAATCACAAATAAGAAAGGATAACCCAAAATTCTAAATTACCAACAAAAAATATAACAAATACCTTTGAAAACATATTTGGAAAAAGTAAATTTAAATTTCCAAGTCTAAGATACTTACTTGAACAGTGGTTCTCAAGTCTTTGTGTTGTTGTTTACATACTTTTTCAGGCAATCTAACAGTTTACTAGGCAATATACCACCATCTGGGGAAAGGATCATTTAGTTAATCACTACAATAGTCTTTAGCTCTGGGCACAAAAAATGAGTTTTTATATTCACTCATTCATTTCCCCTAGTGGCAGTCTTTGTGATTAAAAACAACTCATCAAGCAATAAGAAAGATGATAAATTCTTTCACAGATATGCATCTATTGGCTTATATTTTCTGTCACAATTTTCAGGGGTTTGGGTGTCCTTAATTTATATATCTGACCTTTTCAATCTTTATCTGTTTTTTTCTTTCTGCAAAGTATTAAAGTGTACAGGAGATTAAAAAGAAAAGTTACCAAATTCTACCAGGCGCTGTGCACACACCTATAATCCCAGCAGCTTGGGAGGCAGAGGCAGAAGGATCACAAATTCTAGACCAGAGGCATTATGCATAATTTAGCAAGACCCTGTCTCAAAATGTGAAAAAAAAAGGGGAGCTGGAGGCAGCAGCTCAGTGGTCCAGCACTTGCAAATCATGCAAATAAGCGTGAGGCCCTAAGTTCAACCCCCAGTACTAGAAAAAATAAAAAGTTATCAAATTCCAAGAATGGAATCATAAAACAGTACACCTATAAGGAACTTTGCAAAATCTGTTAGTACCTAATTTTGTATTTGAGAATACTGAGCACCACAGAGAGCAGAATGGTAGTTAGAGTCTACCATACTAGTTAATGTTTTCCTGACAAGTCTGATATAATCACTAGTTTCTATCCATAAATTTATTCATTATGAAATTCACAGATATAAGTACAGTAAGTCAAATACTAAGATCTTTTCAACAGATTTTGGCAGTATCTCATAGTGTCTTTACAACATAGAAACCAGAGAGGCCACCACCTTCAGCAGCTGGAGTGTGAATGATACTTCCAGGAGTACAACTGGGGAATACTTTGGAGTTAGTATGATGTTCCCAAGCTATTCACTCATTCATTCATGTTCTTTGAGCATCTTCTCAGAGTAAGGTGCCATGAGACCCTAAGATATTGTCAGAAGGTGAACAGGACAGACTTGTCCCACCAGAAAGCACTTTACACACTGATTGTGGGGTTATGCAGCCCCATAAGCTAGGAAACATGAACAAGCAAATAGAAAAGGCTGATATGTTTTTCCATCTTGATTTTAAAATGCCATCTGTTGATACATTTCAAACTGAAAGTTCAAAAAGTCAAGTATATTGTCACGATTATTGTATTTTATATTAAAGAAAGGCTTGTCAATATTTATCAACTATTTTCAATAGACTTTGTTACACAAATAGCTTTTCCACCTCTATTTGATTCTTAGAGCCAAGGAATTATACAGACAGAACTGTTTGGTGAAGACTAAGCACATTTTCTCTTTGATAGCTTTTCCTTAGGAGTATCATTAGAGCAAACAATTATGTTGAGAGTAAATGTGAATATTAACATTCATACTACGATGGCTCTCTATCTCATTCTTTGTTACTTCAGTCTAAAAGAATACTCCTCTCCACTCAACAACAAAAAGAAGAAGAAGAAGAAGAAGAAGAAGAAGAAGAAGAAGAAGAAGAAGAAGAAGAAGAGGAGGAGGAGGAGGAAGAAGAGGAAGAAGAGGAGGAGGAGGAGGAAAAGGAGGAGGAGGAGGAGGAAGAGGAAGAAGAGGAGGAGGAGGAGAAAAAGGAGGAGGAAGGGAGATAGGAAAGATAAGCAATTTATTAGAAGTCTTATGAAAGTGGCTTTAGGTCCCTCAAGGCTATTGTTTATGTCCTGGAAAAATGCAATAAGTAAAAACTTCAAAAATGATACAAACTCTTCGGTAATTCTCAGTGTGATGTCTATACTCAGTGTGATGTCCATATGTACATGAGTAATCATTGAGAAGAAAAGTAGACAAAAAGACAAATGGAGAAGCAAGGCAAAGGACATCAGAGAAGGGAAAAAGGACAGAGAAAAATCAACACAGATAGCAATTTATTACAGCAAATTATTACAAGCTATTTACTTTAGTATTTACACTTTAGTATTTACAACACTTTAGTATTTACACTCTTTACACAAAAGTAAATCTTTATCTACAGCTATACTCCCCTGGCATCCCAACCTGCCTGATCTCCAAAGCTAAGCAGGGCCAGGCGTGGCTAGTCCTTGGATGGGAGAATGCGTAGGAATACCAGGTGCTATAGGCTTGGGAGAAGTACCCAGCAGCCCACTCCCAAAATAATCAGCTACATATACATACTGTATTTGTATATGAATAGCAGAGAAGTGCTGACACAGTGCTGGGTATGACACAGTGTCCAGTAGTGTTTTGTTCTATTGTACATAGGGTTGCTATGAGTTGGACCCAACTTAATGGCACTGAACAACAATAACAAAAGGTAAATCTTAAATAGCATCAATGAAATAATTTATAAGAAAGATGTAAAATTGCACTAAATCTTCATCCAAATAAATGGACAGAACCTTAGCCAAGAGCAGAATCCTATGTACAACTGATCTTTTGTATTTAACAGTTGATGAGGCAGCATCTTACAGAAGTGAAATTGCTTGTTTCATCCAGAGGCCCATGTGATAATAAAGCTGTTTATATGATTAACACACCAATGAATAACATCTCCATTTCTAAGCATCTATTTGATACCTGAAATGTTTGTCTTACCTCATAATGCCTAAACTCTACCAACAGGCAAGATTTCATTTAGCTATGTTCCTTGCTACTATTACGAGAGGAGGTACAACCAAATCCTAGGGGAATAACTAGCCAGCAGTAGGCACTCTTCATTCAAAGTGCACTATGGTAATGAAGCCCTTAGGAAGAGAGTAATTAGGAAAGTGTAACCTGCCTGCAAAATGGTAAATTGAATAAAATTTCAATGAAAAGAGTAGAGTATGCTCTTCTAGTTCAGCTGGCAAGGGACTGGGATAAAATGGTATGCTTGATTTATTTATGTTGAAACAAAACAACAAAAACCCAAGCATAAATTCAGGGAAACAAAGAAGATAATAGATGTCCTGACTGCTAAGTGGGACATTCCACTGAGATTTGGATAATGCCTTTGCAACTAGGCTGCATCACAAATATCAAAGTCTGTTTCAGTGATAGGCAGGCTATTAAATACTCCAGTGCATGGTCTCCATTAAAATAGAATTAGTGTCTGGTTGAAAAAAATTCATAGGACAGTGGGAGTTGGGAAGAGGGAGTGGATGAGAAGGAATCTTATTTCTATGTCTTGCTCAAATATAAAGATAACATCAGAAAGCCTGCATAGAGAAGTTATGAAATTACTCTCACAGCATATAAACATCATCACCACTGTTTGTCACGATATTCTTTAAAGGATTTTTGATTCACATGCTTTAGATTTAAGCTCTTGGGTGACGACAGCCTATAAAACATCTGCATGAATTAAACACGGAAGGATCACAGAAACACTGGATATTACAAGGACAAGTTGGTGGGATTTAGCTTCTTATGTGAATAGTTAAAATAAAAGACATCAGGACATCTTTCAGATACAAAGAAAACAGCTTTACAAAGAAGTAAACATGAATGTGATAAAATATGTGATTAATAAAATTACCTTATGCAACTTATTTTCTAAATTAATATACTAACTATAAAAAGCAGCTCCAGAGACAGTGACTTACCATTTATTTAACAAATATAGGCATGCAACATATCAGGAGGTGAAGATAAGAAATGTGAACAAAGTAAAGTTGTTCCCACCTTCATGGGATGTACCTTCTAGACTAGGAGTCCATGGTTCAGATGATAGATAAGTATTGACAATAAAAATAAATGATGAGGTCCCTGTCCTCTGGGCTCACAATCAAGGTATGGGAAAAATAGATGGAAATAATTGTTGTTAGGTGCTGTCAAGTCAGGTATGACTCATAGACTCATAGCAATTTTCATAGGATTTTCAATGGCTGATTGTTTTTCCAGATTGCTTTGGGAGTGGATTGCCAAATCTTTCATCCCATTTTTTCAATGGGGGTCAAACCCAGGTCCTTAAAGAGTACAGAGCGGCACTCTACCAACTGAGCTAAACTCTAGCTTCTAAGATCAGGTGGGATCGAATGCTAGGGTGTTATGGCTGCAGACACGGAAATAATTAGTCACTCAATATGAGAAGAAGCAAGAAGAACATAGTAGGTATGGATAGTCAATCTGGTTCTCATTTGATGAAGAGTGGTTTATATTAGTGCCAGTTCAGAGTGCATAGACTCACATTTATTGATGATGCTAATTATGACTGAGAGAAAGAGGGTAAAATCAATAAGGAGGTATGGCAAGCCTTTAGGATACTCTGAAAATGGCACTGGCCATGACTAAAATCAAAAGCAATCTATCGCTGTGGAGATACAATATGTATATGTGGAAAATGCCACACGTACAACTAACCCCTGCTTTTTGTGCCATAAGGATGGCTCTATGAAAAGTTTCCCCAACACAGCATCCTTGACTCCCTACCTGCCTGAAGACTGCTCTGCTGTATTCTTTGGAATTAGTCTCAGTAGGCAGAAAAGAATAACCTGCAGCCAGCACCAACATCCCTATCTTATACTTTCCCTGGTCAGTGTGGGCTGAGGAGATTTTCAACCTTATATTTTTACTGTCCATAAATATTTCCTTTGAAGCCCAAAAGTCTGACTCAGTATTCTCTGATGGGTTTAGAGTTCAAAAGCCTGAACTCATATTCCAGGGTATGATATGCAGTTTGTGATCTCTTAATCCTTTAGTCACATGGTGGTCATCACCCATACCTTGTGTGATGACTTAACGCCGGGGATCCTGACTCAGAGGTCATGCAGCAAAGACAGGGGAAAGCAGGAACAACTTCTGCATTTAGATTCTTAGATTTTAACATCTGTTAGATTTAATCTCCCCCTTCATAACTCCTTTCTGTTATTCATAAAGGCCACTTAAGAGGTCATTGAAGTACCATGGCCACATACCTGATCCTCCTTCAGGACCACACAAGGTAGCAATAATCTGCAGGGACAGAGGAGGAAGGAAAGGTGGCAGCAATTTAGCTCCTAACATCCAAGTGCCCTAATCACTTCACTGGAATTTGACAAATAATCCAGAAACAATCCTCAAGAATTCACTTCCAGGTAAAATGGAAAACTAAGATGATCACCCAGCTGGAACAAGTTTGGCCACAGATGAACCTTTTTCTCCTTCCCTTCCCTAGCCATTCCAGTTATCAGCCTGTAATAAATTGCTATCTGTGTTCATTTTCTCCTTCCTTTTACCCTTCTCTGATCTCCTTTGCCTTTCTTCTCCATTTGTCTTTTTGTCTACTTTTCTTCTCAATGATCACTCATGTACATATGGAACAAGTATAGATACCGATGTCAGCAAAACATAGATTCAAACTGTGTCTCATTGTCTCACAGTTATATGTTAACCCTGGCATCTGATCTCATCAGATCCCAGAAGCTAAGCAGGATTAGGCCTGGCTAGTTCTTGGTGAGGAGACTGCCTGGAAATACCAGGTGCTGTAGACTTGGGAGAAGCATACCCTATTCAGCAGCCCACTCCTGAAATAATCAGCTATTAAAAACCCTATGAATAGCAGAGAAGCAATGACAGTAGTGATGAACATGGCACTGTGTTGAGTAGGGTTTCATTCTATTGTATATCAGGTAGCTGTGAGTTAGACCTGATTCAAAGGCACATAAAAACAATAATAAGTTCATACAGTACTTCTCTGATTTTTATCTTTCCAAAATGAAGATATTGTTGCTGTTGTTAGGTGCCATCGAGTCCATATCCAACGCATAGCAACCCTATGTATAACAGATGAAAACACTATTGTCAGTGCTTCTATTTTATTCATAGGGTTTTCAATGGCCGATTGTTTTTTGGGGGGAGTGGGTTGCTGGGTCCATCTCCCAAGCCTGCAGCACCTGGTGCTCCCAGGTGGTCTCCCAGCCAAGTAATAGCCAGGCCTGACCCTACTTAGCTTTGGAGATGTGATGTCAGTTGCCACAGGGCTATGGCTGTAGGCAAAGTGAAGATAACAATATCTATATCATGGGTTGTTGTGAAAATTAAGTGATGCTAATACACTATCATTTGGACTAAAGTAAATGTTATGTATCATTCATTATTTTCACCATTAAGCATAACTCCATGTGTTTCCCAAGCATTCTTCCATATTGCAATACCTGAAAGTCATTCTTTCTCACCACTTCATATTCTTCAGCAATGATGATGACAAAGAGGACAATGAAAAGGGAAATAAAAAGAGGAGCAATGGTAGAAAGAAGAAAGGGAAAGGGGAGGACAGAAGGAAAATGTGTTGAGCACATTGGCTGTAAAGGGACAATTTGCCTTCGTTTTGTTCTTATTGTATTTCTACATCTATTTTCATATTTAACATTCAAAAATTTTTAATGGTTAGTTTTATTATGATTAACTCCTTTCAGTGTTGAAAAATGAGAAGATAATTAACTGGAAGAAATTTAATAGATAGTTTGATTCTTGAATAAACAGATCTCAAGATGTAAGGAGATATTTAAGAGAATTTTGTAAGGAGGAAGTGCCAATGAAGAACATTGGAGAAGGAGGGAGGAATGTGTAGAGAGATTGTTCAAATCAGTGTGCAGGGATATGGCAGCAAAAGAAAAGAGTGAATGGATATTGGATTGAGAGAGCTACAGACTTCATACTTGTTCTGAGAAAGTCTTGAACTGGTTAGTGGGGTACCCTAAGCCCAAATTGTCCATGAGAATATTTTAACATCAAGCCAAAGTCAGCAGGAGCCAGTGTCCCTTCTATGCTAAAACACTGAGTAGAATATGACATCTGTTGATTCTCCTGAGAAAGATCCAAATTGTTCCACAATATGGACACTATACTTCATAACTAGTAGTAGCAGAATTTAAATATAGTGTGGCTTTAATCCTATACAATTAATCTTCAAAGCATCTTTCTCCATTATATAAGTCAAAAATATCAGCAGAGATTGCTTTCCAAGAGAAGAGATCGTCTTGTTAAAGATAGGGATGGAGATGCTCTGAGTTGGGGAAATAAACTATTTTGTGGTAATGAGTCAAGTTGCTAACTGAGCTCTTCTATGAAGACAATCCCTTTCATAATAGCCCACCAAAAACTGAAATCCTCAGGAATCAATTTTACCAAAGATCCTGCAGATCTCTACAAAGAAAACTTCAAAACATTAAAGAATGAAATTGCAGAGGATACTAGAAGGTGAAAAGACTTCCCCTGCTCATGGATTGGGAGAATAAACATTGTAAAAATTGTTATACTACCAAAAGCAATCTATAGTTTTACTGCAATCCCCATTAAAATTCCAAATACAAACTTTACAGAATTGTTGTTGTTGTTGTTGTTGTTAGGTGCTGTCCAGTTGGTATCTGACTCATAGTGACCCTCATAGGGTTTTCAATGGCTGCGTGTTTCGGGATTGCCTTGGGAGTAGATTGCCGGGTCCTTCTCCCATTTTTGCGGTGCTGGGAATTGAACTCGGGGCCTCAGAGACTGCAGCGCAGTACTCTACCAACTGAGCCAAATTCCAGCCCCTTTACAGAATTAGAAAAAATAATCCCAAAATTCATAAGGAAACACAAAAGACCACATGTAGCCAAAACACTCTTAAACTGCAAAATTAGTGCAGGTAGAATCAAAATCCCTGATTTTAAACTATTTTTAAACTATACTACAGGGATGTAGTAGCAAAAAAAAAAAAAGCTTGGTAGTGGCACAAAAATAGGACTGAAGACCAGTGGAACAGAATTGATGACCCAGATGATACACCAACACATCTATAGCCACCTGACTTTTGACAAAGGAACAAAGCACACAAATTGGCAAAAGCATAGCCTCTTCAACAAATGGTGCTGGGAAACCTGGATTAATTCCTGCAGAAAAATGAAAACAGACCCACACCTTTCAATATGTATGAGGGTTAGCTAACAATGGATAAAAGACTTCAACATAAAACCAGAAATCTTAAAATTACCAGAAGAAATGATAGGCAACATGCTCACCATGTAAGCATAGGAAAGCATTTTCTTAATAAAACTCCAATTGCTTAGGAAATTGCAAGAAGAATATATAAATGGGATTGCATAAAATTAAAAAGGTTCTGTACAACAAAGAAAACAACCAAGAATTAAGGAAGACCCCCCTGAATGAGAGAAAATCTTTGCATCCTGCATATCTGACAGAGGACTAATTTCCATAATTTACAAAGAACTCAAGAAAGCAACTCTCAAGACAACAAATGACCTAATACACAAGTGGGCAAAGGAACTGAATAGATAGTTCTCAAATGAAGAAGGCCATGAAATGCATGAAAAAATGCTCAATGTTGCTAGCCAGTGGGGAAATGCAAATCAAAACAACTCTGAGTTTCCACCTTACTCCAGTAAGAATGGCCAAGATCCATAAAACAAATAATAAAAAATGCTGCCAAGGTTGTGGAGAAAAGGGAACCCTCTTACACTGTTGATGGGACTTTAAATTGGTTCAACCATAAATCAATGTGGAGATACCTCAGAAAACTAAAAATAGAACCCCTATATGACCCAGTTATACCACTACTGGGAATATACCCAAAGGGAGATGAGTCATCATACCACTGAGACACCTGCATGTCCATATTCAATGCAGCAGTTTTCACAATAGCAAGGATATGGAACCAACCAAGGTGCCCATCAAAAGAAGAATGGATAAAAATTATGGTGCATATACACAATGGAGTACTACTCAGCAATTAAAAAAATGAAATAATGTCATTTGTAACAAAATGGATGGAACTGGAGAACATCATCTTAAGCGAATGAACACAAGCCCCAGAAGAGAAATACCATATGTTCTCAGTCATATGTGGATGCTGAATCATACCTAAAGGAATGAATTCTGTACATAAACCGAAATAGAAAAAAGTGCACCATTAAATGAGTGGAAAGAAGGAGGGAGGCATCTAGCAGAGGGAATCCAAAATTGGAGAAGATGTGATGGGGAGGAGGGTTAATGAGGAGGGATGAAGGGGGAGAGGTCAATCTCAAAGTAAACAGCACAACTTCATACTTCATAAGTATGTTGGAAAAAGAGGGGAAGATAACCCAGATAAGTATCAGAGTTTAACTACATACTAGCCATAAGCCTCCATCAACTTTGTGAGTCAATGGAAGTGTTGCTAGAAGTGATGTAAAGGATGCATAATGGGAAAAGTCATTGGTGCATTACACTGTACCTCATCATTTCCTAATTTACTAATTATTTACTAATCATTTTACTAATCATCATTTACTAATTAAGGTGAAAAAATTCATCTTGATCATGATCATGATCATCATCATCATCAACATCTTCAAAAACTGAAAAAAATAAAAGAAAAAGCTCTTGACTTGTAGTGATTTATGGCCTCAATGACTATATCATCCAGTGCAAGAACTTAGGAAGCTGTTGGTTTCTCTTTGCCTCCCTGTCTTATTACCAGCTTTATTGCAGAAATTGAGGAATATTACTATGAATTTTTTTGCCTACTAGAAAATAGTTTTAGGAGTTGGATATTTAAAATGAGTTGAACTAGCCAGGCATGGAGGCACATGCCTGTAATCCTACCACTAGAGAGGATGAGCCAGGAAGATTGTGAGCTCATCAGCCTGAGCTATATAGTAAGTTCTAGGCCAGAATGGATTACATAGTGAGAGACTCTGTCTCAGAAAATAAAGTACTTAGTTATAGAAGGGAGATAGGCATAGGTCTTTTCTAGTGTTTAGATGTTAATGAAATGAAAACAACTGTGATTTTTCTCCCTTTGGAAGGAGTCCTTCTCATTTTTTAAACTCAAAATACATAAGAGTAGCCCTATGTACAAGAATTGGAAGACTAAATAGCTGAGGAATTACAAGAAAAAATTAAAAACAATGTTCAGATTGGAGAAAATGGAGCAAGGGGATTAGTTAGTAGAACTTGGTTGAGAACTTCCTCTGCTAGAAGAGTTATTTACTAAATTTAAGTATATCAGGGAAGTATTGATATAGTGCTGGGCATGGCACAGTGTCAGAGAGTGTTTCGTTCTGTTGTACATAGGGTCACTATGAGTTGGAGCCAACTCAATGGCACCTAATAACAACATAGAAATCAATACAAAGAAGGGCTTACAATCCTACTGGAGCGTAACATTTCCGATGTAGCTGTGAATTCTGTAGCAGTTCTAGTTACATCACTATGAGAAATTGTCTCTAAACATGGTCACCAACTACTTTACAATAAAATGCCAGGAATTCAGAAAGGTAAAGAAGAAAATGAAAGAATGAAGGATTTACAAACAAAACAAATAACACTAAAAGGAAGATGGAGCCCTCAGGAAAAGTCTAATAATTGATGAAGCCACTATATAAGACATTATATTTTTTTCAAAAATAGTGTGCTTTATTGCCTCTTATAGGAAGGAGACAAATTATATTAGATACAGATTCTCTCCTTCTATCATAGGTGTATGATTTTGTCACAACAAAATTTGTGATGAGATATTAATCCTAAATGTATTTAATGTCGCAGGTCCTAACTTTGGAAAATTGATGTAGATTGACCCAAAACTGATTAGTTTGTTTTCTGTTGTTCAATCTTACTTCCTTTAAACTTTATCTCCTTCTAGATAAATCTTTGTTGTATTCTATGTTTCACAGCAATGATATTCAGGATTAAAATATTAGTCATATTATGAGAGATTTTACATGTCCACTTGTCTGGCCATGATATCCAGGCATTTGCTCAAACACTATTTTTTAGATAAAATTAATGTTTAAATCAGTGGACTTTGAGTAAAACTGATTTTTTTTTGTAATATGAGTGTGTCTCAAAGAATAAGATGAAGGCTCTGAAGAAAAAGACTAAGTTGCCAAAAGAGGGAATTCAGCCTGCTGTCCCCACCCTGTAGATTCGATATTTGCCAAGTCTCCAAAAGCTCTTAAAATAAATTCTTCAAAATCCACCCCCAATCCCTGTACTTGCTTTATCTCACTCTCACCTTCCTATTGATCTTGTGTTTCTGGAGAACTTTCATGAACAAACACTATGATTGTGAGGATTTGATAAAATGATTCATAAAAAAAGAGTATGGTACGTAGGGAATGAGAGACTGATCAACAGTGTTACCATTCATTGTAGCTGTAATTAATATTTAGACATTACTATTTAATGGTTCAAATAGCATAGTATTGTCTGATAAAGTTCTGTGTGTGTGTGTGTGTGTGTGTGTGTGTGTGTGTGTGTGTGTGTGGTACTGAGGGTTGAACCCAGGGCCTTGCGCTTGCATGATTTGCAAGTGCTGGATCACTGAGCTGCCACCTCCAGACCTTTTTTTTTTTTTTTTTTTTTTTTTTTTTTTTTTTTTACTTTTTTTGAGACAAATTCCCGCTAAATTACGCAGACTTCCTCTGGTCTCAATCTTGAGATCCTCCTGCATCTGCCTCCTGAACTGTGAGGATTACAGGCATGTGCCACCTCCCCAGGCTCTGACAAGTTATTCTGAAGATAGCTCTTGGGGAATAAAGAACTTTTAGAAGTAATTGAGCTTTTTATTATGTACCATGCTCTATACTAAATGCTATCATCCACATTATCTATTTTATTCCTGTAATATTACCATATTACAGATATAATTTTTATACAGAGGAGGAAACTGATGTCTGGAGAGATTAGGCATCATATTCAGGGTAAACTGAGTTTCCTCTTAGTAAATGTGAATTAGCAACTCTAGGTAATCTGCCCCGTGTCAAAATAAAACACAATTGGAAAAAATTCAAGTCTAAAACCAGAAATGGATTAACTTCTCATTTACTATGTGATGTGACTTTGAAGTTAGCTTCAAAAAGACTCGGGGATGACATTAGAAGCATTCACAAAAGCCACAAGGGTTTAAACTGCCCAACCCACAAGCCTCAAGTGCTGAGCTGAGTTAAAGCCATTTCCTCCTTGAAGATGGAATCAGGTTTGCTCTTATGTTCTCCTGACTTGACTTCCACACTTCCATGAAGGAGGAAGACTTCCATATTGGTTGGACCATTGTCTTTGGACTTGTGTCTGTTCAGAGTAGTTAAATAACACATCCACAAATATTTTCAAATAAATATCCCATTTTTGTTTTTTTTTGGTTATAGGAAAATAACTGGAAATAACTCTCAATCTCAGTTAAGGCAGGAGAAAGGGATATGGAAGAAATTATTGCAAGCCAAAAAAATCATCCCATGTCTAAGTCTGGCAGCCGTGAATCACCTGTAACCAATTGTTTTTATGCAAACCATGACAGTTCCTAAAATATTCCAGATTTTCAGAAGAACCTACAAATATGAAAATTTATAAGAAATATCTGCACTGGTAATTGATATACACACACATATGTATGTTTCTGTTGTTAGGTGTCATCAAGTCAGGCCTGACTCAAAGAGACCATATTACAACACACAAAATAGTCCCTGACACTGTGCCATGCCCTTTACTATGTCAGTGCTTCTCTGCTATTCATAGGGGGGTTCAATGATGGGTTATTTCAGGAGTGGGCTGCCAGGTCCTTCTCCCTACCCTGCAGCACTTGATGTTCTCAGGCGATCTCCCATCCAAGAACTAACCAGGCCAAACCTGCTTAGCTTCCAAGATAAGGAGGATATGATGCCAAGGTGTGTGTGTGTGTGTGTGTGTGTGTCTGTATGTATATATATGCATATATATACCTGTATGTATGTATATGTGTGTATGTGTGTGTGTATATATATATATATATATATATATATATATATATATATATATATGCAGCCGTACCACTGTGGCATCTGATCTCAGAAGTTAAGGAGGGTCAGGCCTGGTTAGTACTTGGATGAGAGACTTTCTGGAAACACCAGATACTGTAGGCTTGGCAAGAGGACCTGGAAACACACTCCCAAAAAACAATCAGCCATTGAAAACCCTATGAATATCAGAGAGGCACTAACAATACTGTTTTGCCTATTGTATGTAGGGTCTCTATGAATGGGATACCAACTCAATAGCACCTAACAACAGCAACATGTATGTATATTTATGTATACATACATATAATGAGAGGGTCAGCACAATTGAACAGACCATATCTGTAGAAAAATATTGACATAAGGAACTTCATTTGGCAGATGCTAAATGTAATTAATATGATAAAATTATAAGAAATAAACTCCTAGTTTAACTTCAAAATCAAATCAGATAATTCTCAGAATATATTTTCACTACAATTTAGTGAAGACTGATGACAAAAGGATGTATTTACTATGAATTACCAAAATTTGTAGCTCCCAGTCAGGTTGATGATATTCTCTATTTCAAATCATCTGTTGGCTTGATCAATCAGGCTCAAGCAAGATCAGCACCTGATGTAATTACCTGGATCATTCGTAATAAGCAGGGCATTCATATACCATTTAGGACAATTGTTGGAATTTTAACTTCAAATTACGTAAATTAATGCATTGGTAAAGCAGATAAGAATACCCATACTTATCAGGAAAAACCATAAAAGCTATATGCAAATATGTCAACTTTAGAAAAAGAGTCAAATGTGACATTTCAGTTAGTTTATCTTTGAAAGCACATTTTAGTTAGCTGAGGAATCTAAAAGCTCAAAGCAAAACAGAACTCTTTATCCATTCAATTATTGTGTAACTCCCACAAGATTTCATTTTCTTAATAACAGAATAGTCACTGAAAATAAGAAATAAAGGAGAAATCTTTTTTCCCCATCCTCTGAAGTAAATTAAATGTTGGATTTTAAATTAAAAGTGATATATATATATATATATATATATATATAATATACATTATATATATCACTTTATATATAATATATGTGGTATATTATATGTATAATATATTATATAACATATATTATATTATATTATATTTAAAAATATATAATATATAATATATATTTCATATATATATATATGTATATATATATATGGGCTGGGAATCAGCTCAGTGGGTGGAGTGCCGCTCTGCAGTCTCTGAGGTCCTGGATTCTATTCCCATCTCTACAAACGTGGGAGAAGGATGTGGCAATCCACTCCCCAGGCAATCCTGAAACAATCAGCCATTGAAAACCCTGTGAGGGTCATCATGAGTCAGATACAACTTGATGGCACTTAACAACAACAACAACAATATATATATATATATATATATATATATATATATATATCCACCACTATTGCACACTGCTTTATTAACCAATGACTCCTCACTCTGATGATTTCAAACTTTTAGTCATTATTTCCTACCAACAAGCACAAAACAAAGCCTTACAAAATTAAAGAAGCCAACATTTAAAATTGCCATATATGACTCCTGCATCACCTACTAGTGTTTGAATAATGTTCTCTTTCCATTGAAGATAGCAGAAATTCTGACCCTAATTTCCTATGAATGTAAGAAATAAAAGCATTCATGCAAAGCATGTAAGCATGAGGTCCTGGGTTCAAACCCCCAGTACTGAAAAAAAAAAGGAAGAAAGAAAGAAATAAATAAAAGAAATAAAAGCAATCCATGTATAATGTACAACAAAACAAGAAAAATATTTTGCCAAAACTCTATTTCTGAGACAGCTTCATGAGAATATTTTTGCTCTCATGGAATAGTTATGACGTTTTGCCCTAAGAATTATAGTCTCCATAAATACTAATACTAAAAATTCTAGTTTAGGAAACAAAGTTTTTAAGAATTATTTTACATTACTGACTTTATATAACTTTCAAATCCTACATTTCCATTCAGTGATGGAAAAACCCTTATACTGTGTTTCTCTGAGCAGTTATTCCGTAGAAGTGCACTTTAAAAACGTAAAGACCATGGTAACCTAAATATATGTTTGCCTGCCTTGGATAAAGATGTTACCATGCATGTTATTATCATTATTATTATTATTATTATTATTAGTAGTAGTAGTAGTAGTAGTAGTAGTAGTAGTAGTAGTAGTAGTAGCAGCAGCAGCAGCAGCAGCAGCAGCAGCAGCAGCAGCTGCAGCAGCAGCAGTAGTAGTAGTATTTTAAAGAAATGCAACCACCCATTAAGACTAGAAGAAGATCCTGGTAAAGAATGAAATGTCAAAACTGATTTCCAAATGATGTGTTTTTGAAATTGATTACCAAATGGAAAATCAGAGAAATGCCATAGTCACTACCATAGAAATGATTTTGATGACTTCATCCCAGGATTGTAATAAAGGATGCTTACAAAAGACATTTACACTGAGAGGTTCTGGTAAAATTTAATGAAAAAGTAAAGGGTAGGTAATTAACAGTGCAGATAGGAAAGAGGTTTTCCTCCAAATGGAAAATTTGCTCTGGGTATTTTTCAGTGGTTGAGACCAGCAAATTCTGGCTGGCTGTGAAATGACAATACATGTACTTAATGTTACATTTAATTGGCGGGCTTTTATACTTCTCATCACCAAATGGCAATTCCAATTGATTTTTTTTCACTGAACTGAATAGCTGTTGGACACAATTGTCTTAAATTGACTGATAATTTGACCTGTGCCTCCATCACACTAAAATAATAGATCAACCAGAGAGGAAGAGAATACCAATCAAGCAGACTGGGTTCACACAAATTTAGCCATTCAGTAGAATTTTTCACCTTTTAACCCTCCATTTCTGTGTCAAAGAAAGACAGCCTCAGCTCAGCAGTAATTCTATCAAATCCCCAAACCTACACATCATGAGAACACTTGTCCTGACCTCTTTCATGGAGTTTTAGCTCTCTATCTTTGCCTTTCAGGTGTTACTACCATCACATTTGCATTTTCCTCCTCCAGACAGAGCACGCACTTTGGTCAGCCCAAGGCAAAATAATGAAATAAAGTCTGCTTTGGGAATGCTCCAAATCCCTACATCCAAACCTTTCTGCTTCAGGGTAAAATTTCTAAAATCCACTGGTTTTCAACATTTTTTGGATAACATGTCAACTTTGTGCTGGAGCAAACTTCTTGTTGTGTGCATTCGAGTTGAGTCTGACTCATAGAGCTACAATATACAACAGAACAAAACACTACCCAAAACTGTTCAAGAAATACAATCTTTTTTAAGGTTGAGCCTAATGTTGCAGCCACTATGTTTTTTCTCATTTTAAGTTATATCACAAGGCGAAAGGAGGTCCCAGGGGTTTGACTCCATTCCTGTCATTAAGGTTGACTCTACTTTGAGGAAGCAACTCTTCCCCAGTCATTCCTTGAAGCCTGGGGGGCTCATTTTCTGGCACTATATTTGACAGTGCTTCTCTGCTATTCACAGGGTTTTCAATGGCTGTTTCAGGAGTGGACTGCCAGGTCCTTCTCCCTAGTCTGTCTTAGTCTAGAAGCTCAGCTGAAACCTGTCCACCAAGGGTGTCCCTGATGGTATCTGAAATACCAGTGACATAACTTTCAGCATCACAGCAACACACAAGCCCCTACCGGCTGATGGATACATGGAAGGGGGTAGCAAATTTAGAGCCATCCTTTCCCAGTTTCTTCAGCTTTAATCTCAGTACTTTACAGCTGGCTTCTGTAGTAAATGATTTGAGGCCTATAAAATGTTAATGAATTATGTTTCCTGTAACTGTAACACTTTAGCATGGAGACTTAGGCACAAAATAGTGACTGGTGAAGAGACTGTCAAACCTCTCTTAAGGTGATGTGGCCAAAGGAATTGGAAAGCCCGGGATGAGTGGCACTGAAATCACAGGCTTAAGCTGTTGCTATGTGTGAGGTTGACTCTGCTTGTTTTTCACTTCAGTTACAAACATATATATATATGAGTTAATCATTTCTTAAGTAGCTACAGTTAACCACTCCAGTATGTGTATGTGCCACAAAATAGTACATTGTGCCAGGTGTGGTGGTACACACTTGTAATGTCTATGCTTGAAAGGCTGAGGCAGGAGGATATCTCCTTTGAGGCTAGCCTGTAAGAGCTTGTCTCCAAAAACCAACCAAAAAATCATATTGTACATGATACACATGTCATTCATCAAACTAAAAGCACAATTTAAAAAGGAATTTATAAACATCATTCCAAGGGTAGAATTCTACCATTTCCTAAATTTAACAGATTTACCCAGTTACTTATCTCAAGGATTGTGATTCACAACATCTGGGCTAGACCCCATGCATCGTTATTTTTTAAAAAAGATAAGTTTGAGGCATTGGTGAGGTTGAGTTCCATGTAACAAGGTCATTTTGTGATTAGATTCTGGGCATTAAATGATTACCCAGAAGCTTGAAAATGTTATGCTAATCAAAATAAGTCAGTCACAAACATTACATTATATAACTCCATTTATCTGAAACCATTTGTAAGAAATTTCCAGAATAGGCAATTCTGTAGAAACAGTGTGTAGGTTTGTGGTTCCTCAGGCTGGAGGGAAGTGGAGAGTGACAATAGGGTGGTGATAGCTAAAAGTTATGGGGTTTCTTTTTAAGTGATGAAAATATCCTAATATTAATTGTAGTGATGGTTTCAAATGTCTGCAAATATCCTAAAAACCATGGACTGGTACACTTTAAATGGGTGAATTGTACAGTGTGTTTATTATATCTCAATAAAGCCATTATACAAAATATATATGACATGCAATGAAACATGCATCTCTCTATAATTGTGAGAGAAAAATATATCACTTTATCTCAGTCTTTTTGGTCCTAAAGATTTATAGGCAAGGAGTTTCAATACCGAAAATGCTTCCAAGTGTTAAAATCCAGATTTTGTTTTTCTGCTAACACTCACCATTGATGAATTTGTGGTTGAGACCCCATGGAGACTCCACTCCATAACTGAAATAAAAACATTGAACAGTCCTTAAAAAAGCATCAGGACCAAATCATAGGCACTGTAAAAGAAATTCCCTGTGGAAGGCAATGTTGATGTCTCCACTGATAAGGATATACTGTCTAGTTTTTATATGTATTGGTGACCAGTTAATTGAGAGAGCACATAATTTCTGTCAGGGCAAAGTTGCTCTCCTGTCCACTCACCAAATCTTAACGATTGAACTCTGTCATCTACTGTTCAAAGCCAGGACAAAAATCTGTCAGCTGTGATAAAGAAGGTGCCTCTGCTCAGGCAGATTTAAGATTTTATCTTTTCCATAGCTTTTCCATAGCATTGTCAATTTAGCAGTGTTTAAGGCAGTCAAGGGACCCACGTTGAAAGGAATGCTCCTCTACATATAGCTTAAAGAACAATTCCAATAAATATTTTTGAAGAAATAAATAAGGTAAATAAAGGGGTATCTAAAAGTTTTAAATTTATTTTATCGATAATTGTTCCTTAAAATTAAGTGAGGTAGTTTTACTAGCATGTCTTGAGGTCCTAATATTTTCTGATTTAAACACTTTTGAAATGGGTGGTATAAGCTAATAACTATTGAACAAATATGTGGCAATTAATTCTCATGTGTATTTATTAAGATCCATGTATTTACCTAATTTAAGATTGCATGTATCTATAGCCATACAACCCTGGCCTCCAATCTTGTAGGATCTAAGAAGCTCAGCAGGGTCAGCCTGGTTAGTCATTAGATTGGAGACCACTAGGGAACACCAAGTGCTATAGACTTGGTAGAAGGACCTGGCAGCCTACTCCCAAAATATTCAAACACTGAAAATCCCATGAATAGCAGAGAAGCACTGACATAGTGCTGGGCATGGCCCAGTGTAGGGGAGTGTTTCATTCTGTTGTACATAGGTTCGCTATGAGTTGAACCTGACTCTATGGCACCTAACATCAATAACAAGATTGCATGTGTATCTAGTAAATCTTTAAATGCTAAATAATAACCCATTTTAACATGTTCATTAATACTTAGTTTCCCTTTACAAAGCTTAGTTTTCCTACATTTATTTTTCTTGGAGGAAAACTTAAGTCTTTCTTTTTCTAGATAAGAAAATTCATGTCAGAGAAGTGAAATGACTTATCCAGGGTCACACAGCCACTAAGTAGCAATGCTGTGGCCTAAACTGGGGCTTTGGGGTGGAAACTTCATCTAAAAGCACAGAAAGAATGTAGGCTCCAAGGCAACAGTTAAGCTCTGGCCAGGATTACAAACATAATGAACTCAAATGTCATGACTCAAGGAAACAGGAAATAGTAGCTAAATGTCTATGTTACCTCTGAATTTATTGGGCCAGATAAGTCAAAACTAAAATTGGTGCCTCCTTTTCCACCTACTCTCAGGTTTTAATTCACTCCAACAAATATTTAGTAACTGCTATAGATCAAGCCCCCTATGTGTCTATCAGTTTCTTGTGTTATACGGGCTTGCATGTTGCTGTGATGCTGAAAGCTATGCCACTGGTATTTCAGATACCAGCAGAGCCACCCTTGGTGGACAGGTTTCAGATGAGTTTCCAGACTCAGACTCGGGAGAAGGAAGGCCCAGAAGCTCACTCCTGAAACAATTAGCCATTGAAAACTCTATGCATAGCAGAGAAGCACTATCAAATATAGTGCCAGAACATGAGCCCCCTGGGCTGGAAGACACTCAAGAAACAACCGGGGAAGATTTGCCTCCTCAAAATAGAGTTGACCTTAATTACGAGAATGCAGTCAAGCCCCTGGGATCTCCTTTTGCTGACATGGCACGACTCAAATTGAGAAGAAACAGTGACTGCAACAGTGGGCTCAAATATAAAAAGATCATGTGCATGGCACAGTGCTGATTGGTGCTTCATTCTGCTGTATTTAGTTTCCCTGTCAGTGGGATCTGACTTGAAGGTACCTAACAACAATATATCAAACACTGTCCCAGGCACTAGAAGCTACTTCTTATCTGCACATTGTTCAGTCTCACTGGTTATCAAGAAATGCACCAATAATTATAATTTCTTGACCATCAAATTAGCAAGGCCCTGTAAAACAAAGTGTATGCTCAAGAGAGTGAACCAGACATTCTTCATAAATTTCCAAAAGTTTATTAAAAAGCATAATGTGTCAACAGTTCTTTATCAGTTACTATGTGAAAAAGCCTTTTGAAAATTTAATATATATGACTCATTTAATTCTCACTACCATATGAGATAATATCTTTATTCCGTAGCTGAGGGAAACATGACAGCAATGAGAGATGACTTGTCTAAAGACCGGAAGCCGTCATCGCGCTGTCTCTCAGGGCTCCACCACCTGCCTACCTGTCAGTTTGATTATTTTTAGCATAATAAGAAGAATGACAACTAAAGCTGTAATGTCATAACTCCTAAACTCATAACAAAAATGAATAAGTTCTCTTGTGCTGCAAAATGATTGAGCTGTGTCTTCCAATTGGCTGTGTGGAGAAGCATCTGCTCTGGAGGCCTGGTGGCTGATCTAGATATTTTCTTGAGACAGTTCTCTGGACCACAATCCAATGAGGTTGTATTTTCAACAAAGTGATTTTTCGCATTTAAATTTCTACATGGTGTGTTATCCTTTGGATCTAGATCTTCTTGTTCTCCTATACATTGCTTGCTTTATGTTTCTATACTTTTCCCATGAATCCTTCTAAACCACATGTGTGTGCATGTGCGTACACAAGCACACATACACAAACACACTTTACTGTAATCTAATTTTTAAAAAAAGAAACGTGTGGCTGGTTATCCTTACCATACAGAGGTGAATACTTTACACACGTTCTTTTTCTTAGTGTGCCTCGACGTGCATTTTGTATAGGATTATTGTGCATAGAGAAAAATCAATACCAACTATTGCAAAATGATAGTCAAACAACACGCAAACTCCTTTTTTATGCCAACCTGCTTTATAAAAATTTCATTTACCCTGAAGGTAGAAATAGAAACATACAGCCAAGTGTGTTGGTGTACACCTCTAATCACAGCAATGTGGGAAGCTAAGGCAGGAGGATTGTTGGTTTGATGCTAGAGGCAGCCTGCTTAACTTAGTGAGATCCTGTCTCCAAATAAAAAGTATAATATGGTTTAGGGGTACAGCCCAATGGTAGCAAGGTCCTGGCCTGAGTTATACTCCCAAATACCACACGTATACACAAAAGCACGAGAGAGAGACAGTGAAACAGAAAGACACTTGTGTTGTCACTTTTTAAAATTGCTCAGTATTGGATGTTTAGACTTCAATATATATATTCAATATTGAAATAAATAGGTCATGAAAGTAGAAGGTCTCTAAGTATGGAAAGATAATGAACTAAAGAGAAGGAAGAGGAGACAAGAAAAAAAGGCAATGGGAGAAAGGAAAGGAAACATCACATACTTTGTCCTAAAGGCAAAATCAGGACATGTGTGTATATGTACACACACACACACACACACACACACACAGATAGATAGATAGATAGATAGATAGATAGATAGATAGATAGATAGACAAATAAGATATGTAAGTAAAAAGGAGGCCACTGGTGGAGGAGGGAGGAGATGAGGGGCAGGGGTGATGACAGTGTGGGTAATGGGGAGGTGAACATGAGCAATATGTAATGATATGAATGTATATAAACATCAAAATGAGATTCATTAAGTTGTACACTAAAAATTATTAATAAAATAAGACTACTGGGGAAAATTGCCCAGTATTTTGTAATAAAATTACTTTTCATAGAGCCAGGTAAAGAAGTAATAGAGAGGTGAACCATTTTAAACTGATTAGCACTCCCTATCCTTTTTGAAACAACTCCCCTGCCCCCAGTGGAAAGTTTCAGAGCACTTTCCTAGAGTAACAAGGGGCAGTGGGGGGAGGGGAGAAATTTTCATACAAAGATAAACAATATCCAAGCAATTAATAAACTTACTATGTTTTAAGGAAACTATGTTTTGCTAGCATTTAGCTACATAAAATCAACTAAATCAAGTATGACTTTACCAGACTGGAACTAATGATGATATACATAGTGGTGGGGTTGTTTTTTTTTCTAGGCTATGGAAAAGAAAAGTTTAGTAAGAAAATTAAGAGCATTGTCAAGCATATTTGTAGGAGTCTGTCTTAGGAAATTACAAATGCACCCAAACATTTTTAATTTTTTTGTAAATATTGATCTTCATTTAAGAAGCAAATACTATTGTCTCATTACATATTCTTTTCTTTTTAGTAGAGGATAAAGACATTGTAGATATACCTCCAAAAAGAGTTTCTGCAGCCACAGTGGATGTTTCCTTCCATTCTTGTTACCCACTGGTAGGATTCATCTAAATGGATATATGATTTTAACACAGAGTAAAAGTAGCTGTCCTGTGTAGGTATGGTCTTGGAGCAGTAATAATTAACATACCATCCCACATGCTTCTAAAATTTCTGTTCTTTCACTTATTAAAATATTCATTTGCTTAATCAATGTGACAGTCATTTTCTTTGACTTGTGGTTTCATGTAGAAAAGGTCAACCATTCCACTTAATCTATTCATTAAAAATAAGCCACATAAATGTTCTGACTTAACAGTAGACATTTGAAAGAATTAAGCCATTTTTTCTAAATATTTCCTTGTTCAATTTTTTCTAGTGTGTCTTTATCCAATTAATCTGAGTAGCATAGAAAATTGAAAATGGCTATTGAATTTTGTATGATGTTTCCTGCTAACTTTCCCTAAAATGCCTTGCTATAAAGAGATGTATTAAAAGTATTTTTGCATTTCTTTTGACTATGGATAATTATATATTCTTCATCTTTAGTTGATATTTTAAAATAAAATTTACTCTGAAAGTTAATATACAAAACATATATTTATATGTGTATGCACATACAACAACAACAACATAAATATACAGGTGTATGAATCGTATCTATTTAGAATAAAAAAAGAGTTGATGCTGACATTTTTCTATATACCTCCTGAAAAATGCATTGATATTCCTAGAAGGAAGTTTTTAAAACAAGGAATGAGTAAATCAACGTCTGGGTAAGAGGAAGGAAACATTAACTGGGAAAGAAAATGCATTATCCCCTGTAAGGATATTGATTTGACCATATGGATGGGATTTCACTACTGTACTTTCCTAGTAGGAATCTCTGGTTTGGCAGCTGGGGTCAATTTTCCACTATAATTTCAAACATTTGAAAGTCACAGTCATTCACCAAGTTGCAACATTATTCCTTTCTTGTACCAAAAATTTGATTTCCTTGAGATTTTTCCATTTTAGCACAAATAATTCTTTGCTGGATGCCTTTATGAGACAATACGAGATATGCTTACCTCTTCAATACCCTTTTAATAAGAAATGGACTGGACTTCATCAGGAGCATTTAGTACCATGAGAGAGGGAAAGTTGACTGACTGGTTATTTTCTCAGGAAAATGTTAAGATAGAGTATTTCCTAAATAAGTTCTGATCTTTGTTAAATCTCTCCCTAGAAAGAATGCCAATATTTGACAGAAATGCCAAAATTTGACAGAAATGCCAAAATTATCCTATATTTATACTTTCTCTAAATGATCTGGGTAGTAAAGCATACAAAGCAAAGGGTAACCTCTTATTCTGCAAAGTCAAGAAACTGGATTGAGAGCAATGCAATGGTACCTTATACAGACAAATTTGAGCTTATTAATCATTAAAATAAATAAAATAGGAATCCTCATTATTGCTAATGATCTTCCAGTCTATGCATTCTATAGAATTCTTTTAAAACAGACATTTAAAAAGTAAGAAACATGCTACCAGTTTTTTTAAAATTATTATTATTATTATTTTGTGGCACTAGGGGTTGAACCCAGAGCCTAACATTTGCACGCTTTGCAAGCGATGCACCACTGAGCTGCATCCCCAGCCCATTTTTTTACTTTTTGATACAGGGTCTTGCTAAATTATGCAGACTGCCTCTGGTCACAAACTTGCAATCCTCCTGCCACTGCCTCCAGAGTTGCTGGGATTACAGGCATGTGCCACCATGCCTGGCTCAAAAAATGTCATTTATTTAAGATGAATCTTGAATGTCATCTTTCTATCTGTCCATCTTGTCATTACATACATGAAAGAATACAATACAGGGAGACTGTATCAGCAAAAGTTCAGCCAGAGAAACTGAACTAATAAGAAATACACATTAAGGGATGTTAAGGGTTGAATTATTTTTCCCCAAAAGATGTTGAAGTCTTAACCCCAGTATCTGTGAATGTGATATTTGAAGACAGGTTATCTGTAGATGTATTTAAGAATCTAGAGATGAGATCATCCTGGATTAACTAGATGTACCCTAAATCCAATGACAATTGTTCATATAGAGACAAAGAGAAGACAGACACACAGGAAGAAGAGAAAGCTATGTGAAGATGAAAGCAGAGATTACAGCTATGCAGTCCCAAGCAAAATCTAGAATTACTGCAAACTAGAAGGAGCAAAAAATAGATCTCCTCTGGAAGCTTCAGAGGGCATATGACCCTGCAAATATCTTCATTTCATATTTTTGGCCTGCAAAATTTTGAGAGAATTCATTTCTGTCATTTAAAGACAGGGAGTTAGTGGTCATTTATACAGCTGCCTAAGAAAATTAATGTACTTTAGGCCACCTAAAACAGCAGGCTGGAATGCTTGAGAATGAACTGAAGTTGCAACTCAGAGGTGGAGTTTCTTCTTCCAGGAAACCTCAATCCTGCTTTTAAATCCTTCCAATTGATCAAATCAGGCCCAGCTAAATAATCTGGGATAAACTCTTTTACTTGAGGTCAACTGATTAAGAACATTAGTCATATCTACAAAATACCTTCAGAGTAACACCTACATCCATATTTGACTGAATAACAGGACTATAATCTAGCCAAGTTGCCACACACAACTGACCATTACAGTAAATAAACGACCTCCACCAAGTTACAAATTTAGCAAACATGTTCCAAATTTTGACTTATTCAAACATTAAAATAGATCTTAGATCATCCAGATAGCAGGGGACAAAAATGAGTACAATCTAATATTCATTTACATGTACAAGAGTCAAAGAAAACAACATATAGAATCTCAGCCAGGCCTTTGGCATCAAGATTGGACAAAAAGGCAAGATTTTTATGTGTAGATAATCAGGGAAGAAAAAAGTCCCCCAGAGTGCTTGCTTGTATACCAGCAGCCTGATGACTATCCCAATAACTAAATGTTGTCAACTATTTTGTTGAAGGGATAATTCATTCAGTAAATTTCCAATATAAAAGAGAGGCTTCTGATGGCCTCAGAGGAGAAAGGGTGAAAAAGTTTAGACCACAACGAGTAGGATATAGATAGAGACTGAAATGGCAGGTTTGATTAAGTGATTGTTGTCTTTGTACAATATCATATCTTATCCTTATTTTATCAATAAATTGGTTCTCATTCCTGTGAGAGGAATTCAGATGTGAGTTTTTTATGAAGGTGAGTTCAAATTCAAGGTGAGTCCAGGGAAACCTCATTGGGTTGACATCAGACTGGCACTAACTAAAATTCCCCCAAGCTTTTAAAATTTGAAAAGTTTTCTTTCTGCCTACAGGACCCTGACCTGCCTTTTCTTAGAGGATTTACTTTAGGAAACTGAAAGTTGTAAATTCCTTCTCTGAGCCATGGGAGTAAATCTCCCAGGCTCTTGACAGTTTCACACACCCAGGAATGTCTTTCTAAAGGACCGGGAGCCATCCAGAGCCATCCCTTTGGATTTGGGTAGGCAGAATCCTCACATTGATAAGCAATAATTATCAAATGCAGTGGTCTAATCATATGGACCAACTTTCTTGCTAACATCCTCTAATATTTTTCCACTAGCTCACTCCAGTGACTAAAAACTCTTTCATCTTTCATTTCAGTGGAGTGGAGTTCAACTCTCACTCTCCTAGTGCAATAGTCTTGAGTAAAGTCTACATGTGCAATTTTTCTTTGACATCTTAAACATATTAGAATTTTCCAGTCTGATGCAAAGACATGAGGTTTCCTGCATATGAGTCTGGGTTTTGCTGAAATATCGATGCTATCTATTAATACTCAGGAAGCTAGATAGAGCCAATGCACCCAGAGCCACAGCCTAGTAATCTTACATGGAACCTTTTCTATTTAGCCCATATCTGTTTTTGCCATGTCATTCTCTGTGTGAGTTTTTATGAGAAAGTGATGGGAGATTATGACATGGATGACAGAAAAGACTAAATCCTCACTGAATATATATTTCTAAAATACATCCATGCATAAATATTGCATTCAAATGTAAAGATGATGGACCTGGGTATGGTGGCACATGCCTGCCATCTCAACATTCTGGAGGCTGAGACAGGAGAATCATAAGTTCAATGCCAGTCTTGGCTACATAAGACCCTGTCTCAACAAAAGAAAAAAGTCTAATGAGGTGGTGAGATAATCAAAGACATAGGTGCAAAAGTAAAGGGAGTAAGAAACTTGAGATATAGCATCAAGTAATGAAAATACCAAATGTGACATTTCAAAGAGGTAAGAACAAGTTATACAATAGGCAAGCAAAGATCAAAAGGAACTATGTAAATAGAAGTGATGGGGCTTAAAGGAATTTCAGATAAAATGTACCATTATATGAAGTGAGTGAGGGTAAGATTGAGGAAAGGAGGAGAGTTGACCGAGTTGTGGACAGTATTACTCTGGAAAACCTTTAATCTGATCTGTGTCCTGGGGTTAAAAATAAAACAGACTTACAAACTTTCATTTGAGCCTGAAAGGCAAGCTGAGTTGAAAACCAAAATGCTTTTCTGGTGATCCAGAAGAGAAGCAATGGGACTCTAAAAATAGACTTTCCTTGCTTTATCCCCCACAAGGATTGGACCTGCCTGCAGAACTGTTTGCCTGACACATGGTGCTTCTTGAATTTCCTGGCCCCAAACGTTTTCCTGAAATAATTTTTCTTTACTTTTCTCTGTGGACTGTGGGCTTCTACATATCTCCTACATCTCTACTCATGGGAAACTGATGTTAAATTACATTCCCTAATTTTTGTCCACTATTATCCATCTGTCCAGAGTCCTGACAATCCTGATAACATTTTCAAGATGATGAAGCTGTTACTTCCCTTCACATTCTAGCCTGCCATGACAATTCTAGTTCCTTTGGGGACTAAATTCCTCTTTTAGTGTTCCTTGATCTATAATTAAGCTATGTTTAAAGCTGGAGAGTTGACAAAAGACCACAGAAGAGGGGTGATGTGGTACAACCTGCCTTTCTGGGAGCCCCTGCCTCCCTCCTGTCCATTCATTCAGGAGTTGCAGGCATGGAGCCGCACGTAAGACACGCACAGTGGTCAGCCCAGGGCATAGTCAGGACAAGCTTTGCTCTCAGAGGTGACAATCGATCCAGATACGAACTATAAAGATATAAGTGCTAAGAGAAGTGCAGGTGCTGTGAAACAGAGGAGGTAGCCTGACCTGTCCTGAGGATCAGAAAAGGTTTTTCAGAAATGATGTGTTGGCAGCTAAGGTTTAAGGGATTAAGAAGAATGGCCAGGTGACTCTCTTGTTGCTCCCAGGTGACCGTTTTTTCATTTTTCGGGCTCCAGAGAACACCCCAACTTGGTGCATCATCCTAGCTTTCCTTGTTTAGGAGACACTGAATTTTCCCTGGTTATCCCAAGCCCACCTTCCCAGTGTGAAAAAGTACATACTTGCCTCACATTGTCTTGGGAAATTTGTAAATAGTGCTCATAGTCACATCTTCTGAGATCAACATTCTGACTCCATGCTAATAACTTTGTAAGTAAGTGGAAATCATATTTCTTTTCTGAGCCTGATATTCCTCACATTTACAAAGGATAATACATACCTGTCTGACTTTTTTTTACAGAGTGAAAAATCAATGTTGTTATTATTGCCACACTTTAAAGAAAAATTAAAGAGAAAATATATAACTTCTCTTAGCCAATTTCCTCTCAAATCACTCAATTCCATGTTTTTGTTCACTTGTCATCATCATCATTAAAGCCAAAACACATCGTTTACTATGTAGTATATGTACATGGAGATGCTATAAAAATACTTAACCATTTTATCCTACTAACAATTTCATATTTTGTCCAAGTTTGCCAATGAAAAAATGAAAGAGGAAGATAATCACCTTGCCAAAATCAACGACAGTTGTGCCTGTGAGCAAGTCACAGCTGACCTCCCTTTATTTCCAGCTACCTGCTTTGAGACCCTCCCCCTTGCTTATGGCTTATGGTATTGTTTTTCTGTGGTCTGCATTAAAAGCAGGCTGGCACATCTTTTCTTTATGGCATCATGACAGAGCTGTCCTTCACATGCTGCAATCATAGAAAATTTCAAGCTGCTTCTTGAACAGGCAGTCACGCAGAGTTACAGAATGTGACAGTGCTTTGCTCTACCTAGTCATGGCTGGAAAACAAATTCCATTGAGTGGTAGAAAAAGAAACAGGTAAAATAAAAGCCTCCTGCCAAAAGTGTTAGATATCCTTTAAAACAACAACATCAGCCTCTATTTATAGACAACAGCATGTGCATTTATCAAGCCTCAGGATGCATTACCTCCATTCCAATACCTGGAATAGTTTCAGAGAAGCAAATAGAGAAAATATGATACTATCAGAGAATCCCAAGTCTTTTGTTACTCTGCAATGTTCTTGCTCCTGATTATCACCATTGATGTGTAAGATAACAATGAGATACTTACTTGTTTTCTCAGATAAAAAACATAGGAAACTTTCTTTGGAACAGAAAATTGAGAATCATAGACAGTGTATACTTAAAGCACGTTCAAGGAGCCCATTTTCAGAAGAAGGCTGAATCTGTTACCATTTAGAGACACACCTAAGAATGTTCTACATATAGTGCAATAATAAAAGAAGAAGCAAGAATATGAAATAAAAACTCAAAACACAAAAACAAAACCATTTAAAGGAAGTATTCACTTGAACATACTAAATTGTTGTTGTTAGTGCTGTTAAGTTGGGTTGGACTCATAGGGACTCTATATACTTCCTGATACCGATACTGTGCCATGTCCAGCACTATGTCAGTACTGCTCTGCTATTCATAAGGTTTTCAATGGCAGATTGTTTTGGGATTGTATCAGGAGTGCACTGCCAAATCCTTTTCCTATTTTTGTGGAGCTGGGGATGGAACCCAGGACCTCAGAGCATGAAGAGCAGCACTCTATCAACTGAGATACACCCCAGCCCCAAAGAAACTAAATATATGTTGATAAAAAGTCAAACTATTTATTTGTTGAACAGCCCTAGCAGCTGTCCTGTAGGACAGAACTGGATGAGCTGAAGGTCAATGAAGTCATTAGTGAAGAAACACTGTAACTTACTGGTACCATTCTCAGTTTTGGATACCACCCCCATCCAATCAAAAGGCTATTTTTTTATAAACAGAAAGCTTTTGTTGCCAAAAGATTAGTCTTATGATTTCTGTTTCTTCCCAACTCTTAAAAAATATTTCAAGGAGCAGAGACGTGAACCATCCCTCTGAGTAAACTTTGAATGGTACATCCAGCTATGTCCAAGCACCTTCCTCTGGTAGGCAGTAAGAGAGCTAGGAGCACTAGATCCTGGAAGGTAGAAATAATACAGCTTAGTGAGTTGTAAATGGGCATGGATGTCACAGTGATTTGGGAGAACCATTTCATTCTACTGACTGTTTGCAAGTCTTCTCTAATTTTGACTTAGGCTTTGCCATTTGCCTTGACCCTTATTTGGCATGCCTTATGGATTGGGTAAACTCAGGCATTTATCAATTTCTCAGATATAATTTGGAATGCAATTTTATATAAAGAATACATAAGTAAATCCATGAAAACTACCTAGTACCATAACTGGCCCAACATATGTACTCAGTATTAGTAGTTACATGTGCAAAGTTCAAAAGACCTAGCACATTAAGCCAGGGACTATAATCTTAGCTACTCAGGAGACTGAGGCAAGAGGATGGCAAGTTTGAGGCCAAAGGATGGCAAGTTTGAGGCCAGAGGTAGCCTGCACAATTTAGCAAGTCCTTGTCTCAAAAATAAAAAATTAAAAATGTCTAGGGGCATATCCCAGTGGTGGAGTGCTTGCCTAGCACGTGTAATGCCCTGGGTTCAAACTCATATACAAAAGAAAAAAAAAAAAAGGAAAAGAAAAGAAAAAATGAAAATATATGACCTAGTATATTGTAGGTACCTTTAAAAAAAAGGACTCTCCCACTCTCAACAATTATTACTCCATATTCTTTATACCTTTTTAATTACCAAACCCAACACCATCTGGATTTTGGCTATTTGTAGAAGTCACATTATCTTTCATAGAAGAAAATATATCAGTCTTAAATACAGTATGAAAATAGCACTGAGTATGAAGATAATTTCAAAACTGCAGCTCTCAATCATATTGAGCAATGAAAGCATCATTTATAGGAAGATTTTGGAGATAGCAAAATGAGTTCTAGCTCATTTGAATAAAATTAGTGAGTTTTCAGATAATAGCCAGTAATGCCTAGAGTTTAACCTCAATTTAATTCCACAAACATGTAAAGCAACTCCTCATAGTGTAGTGTTGGACTCTGTAGGGAGTATAATATTTAGTAGGCTTAAACCATATGCTCCCAAATTCCTGACGTTATTAATATTCACATAAAAATATGTTACCACTCTTGTGTATAGCTAAATAGATAAGAAAAGAATTACTCAGCATTTTTTCAGTTGTGAGTGACAAATCCAAACAACTTAAAAGCAGAAGGAAAGGGAGAATAAGGAGACATATATATCAATGAACTGAAGTCAAGGGCTGGGGATGTAGTTCAATGGTAGGGCACTGGCCTAGCATGTGTGAGGCCCTGAGATTGAACCCCAGGACCAGGGAGATAAAAAGACTGAAAGTCACGGAATATTTAGCTTCAGTTTTGGGTAAATCCAGAACCTTAACTGATGCTATAATCTATTTCTCTGTCTATGTGACCTTTAATTCAGCTTTGTTTCCTCTACATTGACTCCTAAAACAATGTGATCCCCCTTTGCTGTGCTATTAGGTGTTAGATGGTTCCATATTTTCTTCCTTATACTGTAGCAATTATAAAGGAAACAGACTCTTTATTTCCCAAAAGTTTCGGCAAAAACCTTCACAAGTCTGAACTTTTATTCTGGTTTAGATTGTGTGACCACCTGTGCATCATCCTGGCTCAGAGAATGGGATGTTCTAATAGAACAGGGCAGATATATGCATTTATCTGAGAGCTTAGAATACAAACTCAGCCGTATCCAAAATATTTAGAGTAAAAGTAGTACAATTAGTGTAGAATTTTATGCAGAAGAAGAATATGTAGTTAATAATTTTTTTTGAAAATAGGATGCATTACTTATGAGCATGTTAGAAATTTGCAAAAAAAATACATCAAAATAACAGGACTTTAAACAACATAAGAGTGTACTTCTTTCTTAAAGTCAAAACCAAGAAGCAGTCAGACTCCAGATGATTAGATATATAATACTATGAGAAATTCAGGTTCATGCCTCTTGTTGCTTCTATATAGGTTTTATTCTTAAGAATACAATATGGCCCAAGATAATTGCTAGGTTTCCAAATATTACATTACATTCTATCTAACCCAAGCAGTCGGATGAGGCCTCTCTTTGTTAAGGTTACTTTCTGACAGATGGATGTACAACCTCTAGTTGCATTCTGTTAACCAAAGCTAGGTCATATTGCCACTTCTGACTTAGAACAGACCCAGAGATATGCAACTCTGGGAAACTAGAAACTGGGAATTACGTTATTATTGAAGAAATGGAGATGGGGCAATTCGATATTTAAGCACATGGAAAGAAATAAATACAATGCCCAATAAGTTCTATACAGGTACAATAAGTAAATGAGTTTGTGTTTTATCTTTCTGGAAAGCTATGAAAACATAAAATCAAACCAGCTTCTGGATAACCCTGCCAAGTCAGAGAAATGCTGATTCCTTAGCACACTAAGATAATCTTAAATAAGGATAAAAATAAAATTGTGACAGTGTAGTGCTTCAGGCATATTATGAACATATCTTTGAAGGCCCACTAAAACTAATCTTCTCGGAATAGTAATGATATAATTTCTTAGCAACAAGATTTCAGCACTTTAGACCATCCAATAATTTCCCGGGGCTGGGATTTAGCTCAGTGGGTAGAGCACTGTGCTGCAGTCTCTGAGGCCCTGAGTTCAATTCCCAGCACTGCAAAAATGGGAGAAGGGCCTGAGAATCCACTCCCAAGGCAATCTCAAAACAGTCAGCCATTGAAAACCCTATGAGGGTCGCTATGAGTCGGATACTGACTTGACGGCAACTAACAACAACAACAATAATTTCTCAAATAGTAGCAAGCAGTGTACAACTTATTTAAGAATTAAATTAAGAAAATGATATACTCATCCTATCATCAAGAAATGTAGGCCAGCAGCACACCATGGCCCACTTCTATGATCTTAGTAACTCAGGAAGCAGAGCAGGAGGATAGCAGGTTCAAGACCAGAGGCAGCCTGCACAATTTATAAAACAATGTTTCAGAATAAAAAAAATTAAAAAGGAGCTAGGGTGCAGTTCAGTGGCAGAGTGCTTCCCTAAGTGCAAGACCCTGTGCAAGACCCCATGTGCAAGACCCTGGGTTCAAGTCCAACCATCAATAACCCCTCCCCCCAAAAAAGAAGGCAAGTGATCTAGTCTGAGCTATAAGACAAACCAGAGTGCTCTTTGGAAGCAAGAATGGCTAGACTGTGTCTTATATATTTTGGACATGTAGTCAGGTAGGACCAAACCCTGGAGGAGGACATCATGTTTAAGAGAGTGGCAGGTCAACAAAAAAAAAAAAAAAAAAAGGAAAATCCTCAACTGGATGGATTGCCACAGTGTCTCTAACAATGGATTAAACATAAAAAAGATGATGTTCCTGGCAAAGAATCAGGGAGTGTTTCGTTCTGTTGTACACAGGGTCTCTATTAGTTGGACCTGACTCCATGGCACCAAACAAAAACACTATAAAACAGGATCATAAATTTAGTGGCAAACCACTGAGATACATTTTAGGTGAAATAGATTTACCAATTAGTTTTCAAAAAATCTTGAAATTCCAACCAAGATAAGTATTTTTTTAGCCCATGCAAACCACAGTTTTAATCACTCACAATAAATTTAAGTGATAACTGTGCTCAAAAGATCTTCATTTTCTTTAGATAATTTGCACAACTGGGTAATCCATGAATAGTTTAGAAACCTTTATAATGGAAATAACATATTCCAATAATCTGTAGTGTAAATGGCATTTTTGTAAAACTCTTGAAACTATTTCCAGACTGACAGTGAGCAAGTAAGCAATGAAATACTCCAATTCAGAAGTAGAATGGAAAGGGCTTTTGTTTTCATTGTGAAAAATGAATCATTGTGTACCTAAGTCATTTTTTAACATGGCAGTCAGCTCTCTGAAACAGCACAAAGACAATTCAGTTTTATCTCTATAGGTAAAATATCAGATATAGGAATCTATAATTGTGTGCCCATTTCCTATAGTTCCCATTAGAGCAAGAGAATGTCCATGTGAGAAACTTACTCATGTACTAGTTCTGTGCTTACACTTGGAATCTTGCTGGAAGAGCAGCAAAGACATTTTGAAGAATGTCCCTTGATTGAGGTTTGTCTGCTGTTTTTGTCTTTATTAGAAAGTCAAAAACACAGAGGAAACTGGTTCTGCAGGACAGTTTCCCCTGCTATTTCATTGTTGTTGTTATACATCTTTCCTACTGAATCTTGTTCTACTGCATAGACCTCTATGCCAATAGTAACTGCAAATCCCTTAAGACCAACTCCACCAGGAAAAGGGCTTGATAATTTTTCTATCTGCTGAGCTGTGCTTTTTGCCCCTTGGTCTACTGACTTCCCAGAAAGCAAATTCAGAAAGAAAGTTTTTGGGAGATTCCTATAATTAAAAAATGGTGGTTCCCTGGTAGTTCTGTTATGCTATTACTTCTAGAAGACAATGTATGAGTTTGCAGAGATGCTAAGAATAAACTTTGAGATATCTGTCATTTTCATTTTAAAATTTGTATAGACATTTCATACTGACTCATAACTCAAATGTGATGTCTAAGAATTTCTCTCAATGAATGGGATATAGGCCATTTGGGAAACTGTAGAAGTCGTATGATATGTAACATGTGTGGGAGTTCTTTATGAGTGCAGCACTTGTAGGACCATGTTATGAAGTGGCACAATTTAAGATTAGCTTGGCAATAGCACCTGAATATGTACAAAGCTCTGAGAAAATATAAGCATTAATTTAGATTTATAATTTAATTTATGATAATATGAGCTTTTAATCTTTTAAATGTATAGCTGAATATTTTATCAAAATTGCAGAAATATACTACTTTGTGTTGCTTAAGTATTTTTTTAATTTTTTTTTTTTTTTTACTTACAGAAAAGTTTTGTAGCTAGGAAAGAGGGGTCTCATATAGCCCACATTCGTCTTCCTCTTCTATAACAGATTACTTTAGTATACTCAAAAGGAATGGACCAATATTGATACATTTTTATTATCTGAAGCCCATATTTTATTCAGATCTCCTTAGTTTTTGCCTACTGTCCTTTTCTTGCTGCAGGATCCCATTCAGGATATCATAGTATAGTTAGTTGTTACGGCCCACTAAGCTCTTCTCACCTGTGATATTTCTGCAGATGTTCCTTAATAGTTTTGAGAAGTGTGGTCATTTTGAAGATTGTCCTTACTTGAGGCTTGTCTGTTGTTTTTGTCTTTATTATATTGAAGTTACAGATTTTTTTTTTTGCAGGAAGGTAGCAGAACTTAAGTGTCATTCTCATTATATTATTTGAGAAGTACATACTGTCCTTATGCTCTTATGTTTTAATTACCTGGCATACTTAGCAATTATCAGGTTTTTCTACTATAAAATTGCTTCCTCCACCTGTGGTCACCCTTAAAATGCAGTAGGCATACCCACCTAAATTTGCTTTCATATCCAGATAATACAACACATACACAAGACGGTATGAAAAATTGTATTATACAATTGGGATTTCTGAGAATAGAGCAAATGAATCAAGTAAGATCAAAATGGCTTGAGAGAGCAAAGAAAAGAGACTGGCTGAGTTTTTCATTGTGGTTTTGGATGAGGTAAAGATGAGGAGTTTCATGCTCCAGCACAGCACACATTGTTTGAATCCTCTACCGGAGCCAAAGGAGGGCACACCCAGGCTTTCTTACCAATTTACCTTGGTTGGATGCAAGATAAAGAAGGACAAGTGAGGCTTAAAAACAGGCAGTATTCAAACATGAAAAAGTGGAGTCAGATTCCTCTTTGCATTCCCCTTCCACACTATAATCACTGTAGAAAAAAGGCATTACACTCATGTGCACCTCACACTTACAAGGTAAAGACTTTTTCTCTGCCACTTTGGGAGAGAATAGTTATCCATAAATTTATTTAGAATTCTTCTGCACAAGAGATTTGTCTATTTATTTATCCAAACACTTATTTATATCAGCTCATACCCTTTGATATTTATCCCTGGATCGTGGGTATTTGTTTTCTACTCTGACTTATAACCCAATGCAATGATTGTTGCTAAAATTGTTCCAGCTTTGAACATTGGGAACTCCTTCAATTGGCTCTGCATTGTCTCATTCACACAGCCTTACTAATTTTCTTTGTAGTACTACAGTTATGACTCAGGTTCATAACATATATTCCCGGTCCAGCCACAGAGGAAGCCAGTTTTTTTTTTTTTCCAATACTGGGGGCATTGAACTTTGCAATTGTCTATCACTGAGTTGCACTCTAGCCCCCTTTTTTTATTTTCATATTGAGACAGGATCTTGCTAAGTTATGCAGGCTGCCTCTGGCCTTGAACCTGCAACCCTATTGTTTCTGCATACTGATACGCTGAGATTACAGATGTATGCCACAGTGCCAGGCTATAAAACTAATCTTTAAAGAGCTCTAACTTATTCTATTCACATGCAGCAATAGAAACCACAATACAAGTGTATATTATTTATTTATTTATAATCCTAATTTACTGAAGTAGAAACAAGCTTCACTAGAACTTTATTAATGTAGAAAAGAGACCCTTGTTTTGAATGTAAGAGCATAAATAATTCAAATGATGGCAGTGAAAAGGATTCAGAGGAAACGAACACTACAGATTTCTTCCTGGTTTGTTGGCTATATGACCCCTCATGTAATGAATTGAGCTTCATAGTCATAATTGATGGAGCAGTACAAAACCATGCTGTATAATTTGCAGAAATGTATTAGCTAGTAGACCAAGGAAACCTTCAATGCCTAAGTAGCATTTAGAAGGAAAACAAGTCAATTAGTTTAAAGAAAAAGAAATCTTTAGAAGAAAAAATAATGAGTCAAAAAGAAGACAGAAGTAGATGTTAACTATTTCAGATATAAACAATGGTTAATACATATTTTGTCAAGTAACAATTATATAAAAGTTGCCAAAGTCTTAGCAAAAGACTATCAATTTTGGGCGAATCATGACAAAGAACATTGCTGAAATATAACTTTACAGTGACTTCATAACTTAACGTATTGGGAGCTGGTTAAAGATATGGAGGATGAGTACACAAAACAAATAAAGCTAAAATTTTTCATGGCAACCTGATGAAATCACAGATATTGTTAACAGGGGAGTTTATTCAGTGTGTTTTATTTGAAAATGGTGGTGATATGAAAAAATTACTTTACGCAGCTTAATTGCCAAGAAACCAAACAGTTCTGAAATGTATTAAATGTTGAAGGAGTGTAATGCTGGCAAACATGATTTAGAGTTTAAAGTTTGGAGAATTGTGTATTTTTACATCAAAACTCCAATGACAGTAAAAACATGCTAAGTTATTTATCCTGAATAATTTTCAGTCTATCAGCAAAGAAAGTCATTATCTTTACATTTGGGTGAAATACACTCATTGTATATTTTAAAACATTTTATAAATAATTTATATTTTATAAATAATCTACAGAAGTGAAATAAAGGGACAGTGGATGGCCAAATTGTTGTGGCTGTTGTTATTAGGTTCTCTCAAGTCATGTCCAAATCTTAGTGACCGGAAGTAGAAGAGAATATAACACTCCCAAACATTGTGTCATTCACATGACCCTTTTAAATCTTTAAGCCCATTGTTGCAGACACTGTGTCAGTCCATCTAGTTGAGGGTCTTCCTCTTGCTCATTGACTTGTCGCTCTCCCAAACATGATATCCTTCTCCACATACTGGTCCCTCCTGGCAACATGTTCAAAATACATCAGATGAAATCTAGCCATCCTTGATTCCAATAAGCACTGTGGTTGCATTTCTAGGATGGACCTCTTGGTTCTTTTGGCAGTCCATAGTATATTGAATATTTGTCTCCAGTGCCAAAATTCCAAGGCATGAATTCTTCTCCTGTCTCCATTATTCAATGTCCAGCTTTCACAAGTAGATGATGCTGCTGAAAATACTGCACTAGGAGTCAGGTGCACCTTTGTCTTCAATGTGACATCTTTACTTTTCAACATTTAAAAGAGATCTTTTGCAACACCTTCTCCCAATGCAATGCATGTTTTGATTTCTTGACAGCTGTTTCCACGAATGTTGATTGTAGAACCAAGTAAAGCAAAATCTTGGACAACCTCAATCTTTTCTTCATTTATCATAAAGTTGCAAGAATATATGAGAGAAGAACCTACTTCTAAGGAATAGAATGAAATGTGACAGTGTCATGCAGTTAAACATTCAAAAGGAAAGGATTTATCAAGCAATATTTTATAACACGAGTTTAGATTCTTCTCTCATATATTCTTGAGTGGGAGAAAAACTATCATATGAAGATTAGATGAAAAATTTCACAATTATCATCAGTGAAAAAATGATCTCTTTCTTTTTTGTTGTCTCAATTGAATCAACTAATTGTTTCATATCTTTCTATGTCAGTTTTCAATTCTTTACCATTATCATAATAAAATGGAAACGAGAAGCAGACCACAAAGTTGTACCTCCACTCCCATATCTTCTGAGTACTTTAGGCAATACTACAAGAACACTTGCCCTTCCTCCCCCTGTCCCACCTCCCCACCAAAGACTTCTCTTCCATTTGCTTGTCTTTTTTATGGTAATATTTTTCTGTATATCCTTGGGTTCCAATCATGTTTAAGATAGAAATTTTTCTGTAGTGAACTTTCTTTTTACATTGTCAGTACTTTTAAATGAATTTTCTAGTCCATCTATAATAATACCATTCTTTGCTATTATTAGTGTTCTTATAATTATTTCCAGGACTATTAAAGTTGGGCTGTTAACCTTGAGGTCACCCCCTCCCCCAATCCTCATTCCTCCTCTCCTTCCTCTTCACTGCAGGATTTCTTCCTTTTGCTAGATCTCTCCCTCCTTTTTTTGTGTTCCTCAAATTGTTCCTTTTCTGCTAGGTCCACTTTACCTGTTTTTTTTTTTTTTTTTTTTTTTTTTTTTTTTTTTTTTTTTTTTTTTTTTTTTTTTTTTTTTTTTTTTTTTTTTTTTTTTTTTTTTTTTTTTTTTTTTTTTTTTTTTTTTTTTTTTTTTTTTTTTTTTTTTTTTTTTTTTTTTTTTTTTTTTTTTTTTTTTTTTTTTTTTTTTTTTTTATGTTCCAACCTCTGCACAGGATTTTTTCCTTCTTATAATTTTGATTCAGCTCCCACATATGAGTGAGAACATGTGGTATTTCTCTTTCTGGGCTTGTGTTCATTCACTTAAAATAATTTTCTCCAATTCCATCCATTTTGCTACAAATGGCATTATTTCATTTTTTTGATTGCTGAGTAGTATTCCATTGCGTATATGTACCATAAATTTTTTTAGTCATTCTTCTGTTGATGGGAACTTTGGTTTGTTCCATATCCTTGCTATTGTGAAAAGTGCTGCATTGAACATGGACATGCAGGTGTCTTTTGGTATGATGACACATCTCCCTTTGGGTAAATTCCCAACAGTGTTATTGCTGGGTCATATGGTAGATCAATTTTTAGTTTTTTAAGATACCTCCATATTGATTTCCAAAGTGGTTGGACCAATTTACAGCTCCACCAGCAATGTCAGAGTGTTCCCTTTTCTCCACAACCTCGCCAGCCTTTGTTCTTATTTGTTTTAATGATCTTGGACAGTCCTACTGGTGTAAGGTGGAATCTCAGTTGTGTTAATTTATATTTCCCTAATGGCTAGGGATATTGAGCATTTTTTCATGTGTTTCATAGCTTTATGGACCTCTTCCTTTGACAACTGTCTATTCAGAACCTTTGCATATTTGTGTATTCGGTTATTTGTTTTCTTGGGTATTTTTTTCTTAGGTTCTTTATAAATTCTGGTAATTAGACCTTTGTCTGATGTATAGGATACGAAAATTTTTTCCCATTCAGTGGGGGTTTCCTTGACTCTTAATTGTTTCCTTTGCTATACAGAAGCTTTTTAATTTCATGTAATCCCATTTATCTATTCTTGTTGTAATTTCTTGAGCAATTGGAGTCCTATTAAGGAAATACTTTCCTATGCCTATATGTTGGAGTGTGTTACCTAGCTTAGGGCTGGGATTTAGCTCAGTTGGTAGAGCACTGCTTTGCAGTCTCTGAGGTCCCGAGTTCAATTCCCAGTACCACAAAATGGGAGAAGGACATGGCAACCCACTCCCAAGGCAATCCTGAAACAGTCAGCCATTGAAAATACTATGAGGGTCACTATGAGTCAGACTCGACTGGACGGCACCTAATAACAACAATTATGTAGCTTATCTTCTATTAGTTTTAAATTTTCTGGTTTTATGTTGAGGTCTTTTATCCATTTTAAGTTAACTCTCATGCGTATTGAGAGATGAGGGTTGGTTTTCATTTTTTTTCTGCAAGCAGATGTCCATGTTTCCCAGCACCATTTATTGAAAGGCTATCCAGTTTACTTGCTTTGCTCCTTTGTTGAAAATTAGGTGGCTATAGGTGTGTTGTGCCTACAGCTGTAGCCCTGTGGCATCCGATCCCGTCAGATCTTGGAAGCTAAGTAGGGTCGGGCCTGGTTAGTACCTGGATGGGAGACCGCCTGGGAACACCAGCAGCTGTAGGCTTGGGAGAAGGACCTGGCAACCCCCTCCCAAAAATCAATCTGCCATTGAAAACCCTATGAACAGCAGAGAAGCACTGACAATAGTGTTTCACCTGTTGTACAGAGTGTCACTATGAGTCGGATACTGACTCGACGGCACCTAACAACAACAATAACAATAGGTGTGTTGAGGTATTTCTGGATCTTCTACTGTGTTCCACATCTCTTCAGGCCTATTTTTGTGCCAGTACCAAGCTTTTTTTTGTTACCACTGCCCTATAGTATAGCTTAAACTCAGGTTATTTTGTCTAATGTGGAAATGGCTTGTATTTTTTATTTTTCTTCTAATAATTTATTATAGCTTTATAAGTCTAGAAAATTTAAATAAAAATGTTGCTGTTGTTTTCCCTGTATAAATTTAAAAAATCTAGTCCAGGATTTTTAAATTCTTTCTCCATCACTAGCCTTGGTCTGGGAAAATGATAAGCAGTTCCCATGCTGATCCTACCCCTATGATTCTTGTTTCAGGAAATCCATACCCTCCCGTTATCTTTTCCTGTTGAGTACAAGGTTGGACTAATTGTTTCTCTTCTAATTAACACAACATAATGGAAAAGATGGAATTTCCCTCCAAGATTGTTAACAAATAGGCTGTCACTTACTTCTCCACCCTGCCTCTTTGGCAGGCTTGCTTGCTGGCTTGGATGGAAGCTAACTGTCATGTTGTGGAGCACTCTAGACAGCCCCTGGCCAGGATGTGGCCTCTGGGCCCAACTGCCAGAGAGAATCTAAAGTTTATCAACAGTTATATAAGTACACTTGAAAGAGACACTGCTCCAAATGGAGTTTTGAGATGATTGTAGATCTGGGGCCCTCTTGCCTCCACAAGGCACCCAGCTAAGGGATACCTGGGATCTTGACACACAGAAAGTCTGTGATAATATATCTATGCTGTTTAGGTAGCTAACTTATTGGTAGTTCATACGACAGAATTAATATGCGGCATCTGACTAAATGCTGTGAGAGGCCATTTCAGTAAAGGTGTTGGAAACTTTCTGTCTGGGTGTAAAATTTTGACAAGCAGGACAGTTTTTGCTCCTTGCAATGTATGTATGTTGCTTTTTCAAACAAAGAAAGATCAGAGAAGAATTGGGTGGAGAGTGGTAAAGTACTGAGGTGCTCTGGAAAAATACATCAACAGCATGGACCAAGTTTTTATAAAGTTACATGGAAAGAGTCAAAAGAAATTGAAACACAGGTCATTCAGTAACAGGTTTTTTTTTTTTTTTTTTTTTTTTTTTTTTTCTGGTACTGGGGGTTGAACCCAAGGCCTGCCGCGTGCATGCTTTGGAAGTGCTGGACCACTGAGCTACTCCCCCAGCCCTTTTTTTTTAACTTTTTGAGACTGGGTCTCCCTAAATTAGGCAGACTGCCTCTGGTCTCGAACTTGCGATCCTCCTGCCTCCACCTCCAGAGCCGCTGGGACTACAGACGTGCACCACCATGCCCAGCTAGTAACAGTTCTTTATTTCAACATTTTGTCATAATTTTCTGCATTAATTTTTATTTTTATTTATTTATTTCCTGTACTGGTGGCTGAACCCAGAGCCTGGAGTATACTTTGTAAACAAGTGCTCTACCACTGAGTTGCACCCTCAGCCCATTTTTTACTTTTTTATCTTGTCATGGTCTCGCTAAATTAGGCAGGCCTAACTTGATATCCTCCACCCTTCTCCTCCCTAGTTGCTCGGATTACAGGTGTGTGCCACATTCCCTGACACTTAATTTTGACTTTAAAATAATATAATAAAATATTAGTAATCTTGATTTTTAAATATTTTTGTTTGCCCCAGCTCAATGTTTGTGCTCCAGATGGGTGCCTCAGTCACCTCATCTTAGGCCTGGTCTTATGCAGCATGTTCTTAAGTTGTCACTGAAGTCCCCTCGCTGACCCCTGCACAACTCAACAGGAAAAGCAGTCAAGGTCAAAGCCTGCGGGCCATGGTCCCTGAAAACCACCCAAGTGTGCACTTGGGGAGAGGGAGAAATGTAAATGTCTATAGTGTAAGTGCTTTCCTAGAACTTCCTCTGTGACCAGGGCAGGCAAGCACAGACATGAAATCTGTGATCTGGTAGGTGATAAATTCTTAGTGGGAGGAAAGAGGCAGCAGGAGCCAGGTAGAGATGTGAAGGGATCCGTGCAGCAGCCAGATCAACATGCAGAGGAAGGTCCGGCTGTGGAGAACCTGCTTCCAGCCTGAGCGTGGGGTGTCAGCTGGGTCCTGAACGCCTCGCAGTAGCTGGTTCATCTGAATTATTCGAGTTTGGGAAGGAAGGCGGTCCCTTAACCCATTGGGAACCAGATGGTTGCTGGCTCCGCAGCCTGACCTGAGTGACTCTCTTCTCAAGGCAGGTGGAGACGGGTCCTCCCTGCCCCTCTGGGTGAGCACTGTGCCCACCTGCTTGTCCAGCCCTCGAGAACAACCCAGGCCCACGGTGAGCCTTTGACCCATTTGTGCTAAACATTGGCCCCACGTTGGCTTTGACTCACACTAAGCTGAACCTGTTTTACTGTGCTGCGCCTAGTGGCAGAAAAGGGCAAATGCCCAGAGCTGCCGCGAGGGTACTGGGTATGGGGCGCCTCCAGCCTCTGTGTGCCCTGTGTTCCCCGCGACCCTGGTCGCCGACTCCTAAGCAGGGGCTGTCGTCTGGCCATCTCGAAGCAAAAACCGGGCAATTCCTTTGGAGGACCTAGGAAAGAGCGGGAGCCCCCGGCTCTTCCTCAAGGACCAGGTTGTGGCAGCGGCCAAACGTGGACCAAGGGCGCCACCCACGCTCGCGGGCGCTCCAGGAACTGCAGCTCGCCGCCCACGCCTCTGCTCAAGCCAGGCAGAGACACTGGTTTGAGTGAAGGGGTTGGGGGGCGGGCAATCACTCTTCTCACCCCATCTGGCGCCAAAGCTCCTGCTTATTTCCGCGATTCCTACCCGGTGTCACTGATGTCCCTGCTCTAGCTACTAGGAGACCTTAGAGAAGGTGGCACAGTCAGGCGGGGAGGAGAGCCGTGTGAGGACAGGTTCCAGCCCTAGAATCATGTTTCCCGAAACTCTAGGAAAACAAGGAAAAATGCATCCACTTGAATATGCCCAGAGGAGTCATCTTACTAATTTGTACTATTGATCCAACAGCCTAGGCAACTGCTTTTGGAAACATTCATTCATTCATTCATTCATCCATTCATCCATCCATCCATTCTAACGTGACAAGTCACAACCTTTTGGGGATGTGTTGACTGCCACTAATAATTGTTTTTGTTTTCCTTATTCCTTTTTCTACTCTTTAGGTACCTTCCCCATGGGCTATTGGCACCAACTAAAAGTACCATGTATTTGAAAATATTTATACCATGCAGTCCTTGCAAAGGTGAAGATGTGCAGATGATAGGAGGTGCTAGACAGGAGAAAGGAAGAGAGAAGCCTTCTGCAGCCTTCTACTTTCCAGGCATCACTTAAACATGAATATCCACATGCACCGTGTGATGTTGTGATATCTAGGATACAGATGTTTACTCAACATGCTTGTGCAGTCTGTAATGGTGCACTACACAGATTAACATGTCTGCCCCAGATACTAGCACAAGGGGCAATAACCAAAACTAAAAATTACTGAAATTGGTATTCATGGGGATAGTAACACTTTTTGTCTCAACTAATGAAGCCAGCCTCAGTCAAACAGGCCCGTTTTGGGTCTATTTATAAATTATTTTTATTAACAAGACCAAGGACTTGAAGAAACACCCTCCTGCCTGGTAATACTGCAAAAACTAGATGATTGTCGTGAGTAGTTAACCACAAGTTTGAGTCAAACTTTTCTGAAAAATAACTTGAATAGGAAAACATGGTAATTTAAGAGGATCCATCTGTTAAATGAGTTTTTTTTTTAAATGACTCGTGCATAGATGAGACACTTGAGGTGAATTACCACCCCCTCACCCTAGCAACTGGCAATGAGAGTCTGTACAAAATTTCCACCTTGGTTTATCCTTTCTACTGTGGATACAAAGAAAAGAAAGGAGGCAGCAGCCCTTTTGCCCCCAACTTTAATGCATGAAGAAATATTCAGGATTTCTATTCCATTGTACAATGTCAGTTTTCCTTTTTATTTTGTCTACAAAATAAAAAAAAAATTCTAATATGACTGTGGAATATTTCTATTTCTAGTTTTCAAAAGCTACAAAAAGGAAAATTCAGATCATACATTTGAATGTTTTCACACTATAGAGCATGCACTATCATCTATGGTTATATCTAGATTGAAGGTAGCAAAAGTTTTATTCATTTTGGACCCTTTTATTATTAAAGTAGATGACCAGAACTCCTTTCCTCTGACCACCTCTACTGATGTTTACCAAAACAACACTCTTCTTATACTATTTTTGACTTTTAATACCTTATTTTCTTTTCAAAGAGAAAACATCTCATGTTTATGAGTGACAATGTTGGTCTAACTTCTCTTGTTGTTGTTGTTAGGTGCCCTTGAGTCGGTATCCGACTCATAGTGACTCTACGTACAACATGCGAAACACTACTGTCAGTGATTCTCTGCTGTTCATAGGGTTTTCAGTGATGGATTGATTTTTGCGAGTGGGTTGCCAGGTCTGTCTCCCAAGCCTACAGCACCTGGTGTTCCCAGGAGGTCTCCCTTCCAAGTACTAATCAGGCCCTACCCTGCTTAGCTTCTAAGATCTGAGGGGATCGGATGCCACAGGCCTATGGCTGCAGGCTAGCATCTTTTATGTAATGTATAATGGAAAAGGAGGAAAGGGAACATGAAAAGATCCTTGGGATAAATTTGGAGACTGTTTCTGAATCTTTCTCTCATGGGAAAAGTGCGACGTTGGTTCTATAAGTTTAGTAAATACAAAGAGTAAAATGCAAGACACACACCATGGCACATACCTATAATCCCAATCTACTAGAGAGGAGGAGGCAAGAAGGAAGGTTTGAGGCCAGAGGCAGCGTGTACAACTTGGCAAGACCCTGTTTCAAGAATAAAAAAAAATTTAAAAAGGGACTGGGGGTGCACCTCAGAGGTGGAGCACTTGCTTAGCATAGGTGATAAGTTGGGTTCAACCCCTAGTACTGAAAAAAAAATTAAAGCAGAATGAAATCTAAAAGAAAAAGAAACCATTGTCTTATTATTACTGTTTGATCATCTTGTCATCTTTTCCAGAAATTCATATGCTAACTAGCTACATCTTTTACACAAGAGAGAATTTAGGCCAGAATGAGGGAGATGAAAATATAAGAATTTTGTAGCTTAGCATAAAAGCATTTGATACAGGAGATATTAAAATAGTAACATTATAATAGAGGATGTCAAAACTTTCTTATTCTTTTAACAAATGATTTTGCTTGTTCTGAGGTGCCTTTGTGTTGGGTCCAACTCATAGCGACACTCATAGGCTTTGCAATAGCTGATTGCTTCGGGATTGCTTTGGGAGTGGATTGCCATGTCCTTCCCTGAGTTTTTGTGGTGAGGAGATGGAACTGAGGGCTTCAGAAAGCTCAGAGCAGCACTCTACCAACTGAGCTAAACCACAGCCCCTTTAATAAATAATGGCTAACAATTGAATCACCTTTGCAATAAGTTAGAGACTCAAGGAATCTCTAGATAATGTAGTGCTTCTTCTTATGGTTTTCTTAGAATTCTTTTTAATCAACACAAATATTTTATGTTGCGATAAATTATAAGACAGTTCATAATATTTGTGTGCAAAATCTGCATGTTTTTGAGCTTTTTGATACAACAAACCACTTAGTAAATATTTTAGAGAGAGCTTTTTCTGAATGTGTCTTTAATTCCTCAATATATCAGCAAGACTGATACATTAGGTTTTGATTCTTGCTAGGGAGGGAGCAGTCACTCTTTTGTAAGCAGTAAGCTTATCTCTGGTCTGGGATTTGGCTCAGTGGGTAGAGCACTGCGCTGCAGTCCCTGAGGTCCTGAGTTCAATTCCCAGCACCGCAAAAATGGGAGAAGGGCTTGGCAATCCACTCCCAAGGCAATCCCGAAACAGTCAGCCATTGAAAACCCTATGAGGGTCGCTATGGGTCGGATACCGACTCGACGGCACCTAACAACAACAACAACAACAAGCTTATCTCTAGATGGAACTTACTTGCTAAGATTCCAAAATTACCTCATTGTTTGCCATGAAAGCATTGTAGAACCCTCTCAGAATTCTCTATTGTAATTTACAGTTATTCACTAGGTATTCAAAAAAGAAATTATTTCAAGTGGCTATTGATCTGATTTCTTTAGACTTAAATGCAGTCCAGGAAAAGGTGGTATGAGTAATGCTGGAGGCAAGCACAGAGCATCCTCATGTGGTCAAGCATGAATGAAGGTCTGGCTATCACTTGCTTTTCCTTCCTTTTCCTACTTCATCTGAAGAGTTCTCCACAGTGCATTTGATAGGTATATGAACATGGCCTGAAATCTTTCATTTGCAAATATTTTCTTTCTTCCTGAGCCTTATTCAAGTACCTTCAGGAAAAGAAAAAAAAAACCTTTTCCTAGTTACTTCAATTTGCATACATCTGTATATTCTCAAATTTAGTATAGCTAGCCTGAAGCCATGCAATTCCAGATGGAGAGTACCATAATACCTTCATGTAGTAATTTATTTAACGAACAGTTTTGAATACTAACCATATTATTTAAAATGAGAGTAGTCATCTCATGAAGGATTAAGAAATGGATAATTTAGTGGGAGGAATGACTGAGTCATGAATTTCTAATTCTAAGAGATCTTTCCAAGATAGATTGCTAATCTTTATAAAATGTGAATTTTTTACTAGTGGTTTGAATGTGTCCCAACAAAATCACGTGTTGGAAACTTAATCACTACTATAATGGTCTTAGGAAATAAGGCCTGAAGAGAGGGTATCAAACCATGATGGCAGAGTGAATAGGATTCATGACATTAAGGCAGCAGTGGGTTCATTGGGAAAGGATAATTTCAACTTGCTGTTTTCTTTATCACACCCTTTTGCATTCTAGCATGGAATGAAGCAGTGAGAAGGTCATTTCCAGACGCTGAAAGCTTGGTCTTTGATTTCTCAGCATCCAGAATCATGAACAATAAATTTCTGTTCTATAAATTATCAGGTCTCAAGTACTTGTTATAGCAGCACAAAACAAAGTAAGACAATAGTCGAGCATCAATTCACAAATACTAGTTATCTACTATGCACTTTAGTTCATGAGAATAATTCCAAAACTATACAAGATATAGTTTTAACACCTTAAAATATTTTTCTGGAGTTCAAGAGGCTTTTAAAGAAAATTAATACTCTATGAAACATCAATATGTCAAAAAGAGAGCATAGAATAAAAAAGTCAGTAGAATTAGCTCAAGTATTTTAAAGATCAGGTGGATCTTTCAATATCGGATTGCTAGTTCTGATAAAATGTGAACTCAAGAAAGAACTGCTTCTTTGATACCCATAAAGACTGGAAATTTGATTCTTAATAATGATTCAGTTGCTGTGCAATTTATAATGAAAGAAATTGAGATTAGATACCTTTGATAAAATATCCAAAGATCTTTACATGGTAACATCCATCTCTAAAAGTCTTTGAAAAATGTCTACCAGCTAATTGAAATGGAAATTTTCTGAAATCCATGATTCTAGCAGCCTTTCAATTTTGATTTAGTTCATAATAAGAAAAAAATAGGAGAAACAAAATATTTTTAATAATCTCAGAGCTATTGTGTAATATTAAATGTATTGTTTTGCTGTTGTTAGGTGCCATCAAGTTGGGTCAACTCATGGTGACCCTCATAGGGTTTTCAGTGGGTGATTGCTTTGGGAGTGGGCTGCCACATTCTTCTCCCATTTTTGTGGTGTTAAGGATTAAACCCATTTAGAGAGTGCATAACAGGCACTCTACCAACTGAGCTAAACTTCAGCTCAAATACATTTTAGGAGAATAATAATATCTTGTCATTTCTGATAAATATGTATGCTTACTTCCCCTCTCTCCTTTCTCACTATCTCTCTCTCTTCCTCTCTCTGTCCCTCTCTCTCTCTCCCTGTCTCTTTCTCACTCCCATTCCTCCACACACCTCCACACACATATCCCTAGAGTTTTTAAGTGCATCATGTATTACATTCACTGATTGATTAAATATGGGCCTCATGTATTTTTATTAAAACTGAGAATTAAAGAAATAAAAATCAAAATGAAAACCACAATGCAGTATACTATATACCTTGTCCATTAAAATTGCAATAATAAAAAGAGAAAAATAGTAAGTATTGAATAGTCTGTGAATTAACTGAACATTCATGCATTGATCATGATGGTTTAAAATTGTTTGGCAGTACTACCATGATCCAGCAATTCTATTTTAAGGTATTTACACCAAAATGTGTATACAATCATCAAAAGTCATACTCTAGAATATATATTGATAGCAACTCTTCAGAGGAAAGAAACCCAACTGGGCATCAAGAGTAGAATAGACTATCAAAATTGTAAGAAATGCATGACATGTCTGTCTCACAATTAGAATGGATGAGCAACTATGTACAACAATGTGGGGAACTTGAAACCACATGAATCTACTGATGATCACTGAAGATGGTACTAGCACATATTATATCCTTTATGTAATGATGACATAAGAAATACATTATCACCTCTAGAGTATGTTGTCAAAAATTGAGCCTGAATCTAAGCCTGTCTTGTTCTAACTGCCAAATTACAGGAAATATAAAGACATAAGAATGAGGTAAATTAAATTACTTACTGTTCAAATGCAGACTGTGGAAATTCCCGAATGATTCAGTTTCACAAATAAATTATTGTTCTAGCAAATGAAGAAAGAGAGACTACTACAGAAAGAAAGTTCTCTGGGTAGCCATGGACCAACCCAGATCTCCTGATCATTTGTACTTTGCAACAATAATTGTAGAATGTGCTGGGAATGGAAGATCCCGAGATAAGGGAAGAATTTACTGGAACAGCTTGGGCTCCATTTCTGCTTCTATCTTCCCTTCCCCAATAGGATACTTTTCTGCTCTTTAGCCTCATAAATCTTTGGCCTCTGATGTAAATAACCTGGGGTGGGCTGCCTTTTGGGGTCCCTCAACTATGGGGCTAATGAGGCATGCACAGATGAGATTTCATTGCTTACTCAAGACAGATTTTCCAAACTGTGAGGGACTATCGGGGTTTAGCTCTAGCCCGGCTAAAGTTAGGGCCATACCCACAACATAAACACGTGGCCGGTGTCAGGAAAGAAGGACCTCGGGAGACCTTCAGATAGTTGGAGAAGAACAGGGAAGGTTTATTGCGGTATTCCCCTTATGGAGAGCAAGGAGCAGGCAGCCCCTATAGAGCAAGGCTCTATCCCTTTAAGTGCTGGTTCTATGCCTGCAGCATGGAATGCTGCAGGCTAAGTGCTGGTACAGCTCAGCCTGAAAGGCACAGCCACAGCCGCTGGTGTTCAGTTGAGGTCAGATGGTCTTGACTCTCGCGACTCGCCTTCTTTACCCCCTTCCTTCCCAAGGATGGGAGGAGTTGGGAGGCTCTTCGTGGCTTGCTAGATGCCTTCGGCTCTTCGGGGCCCCTGGGCTTGATCTCACCGGCTTGCTAGATGGTCTTGCTGGAGTAGGGAGCGCCGGTCCAGGTGATGAGGTTCAGGAGATGGTCAGAGAGGTAAGGATCAGAGGAGTGATATGGGGTCCAGGAGCCCTGCTTTTATAGGGTCCTGGAGGGGTCACATGGTGGGTTTCAGCCAATCGGGGCACACAGCTGGCAGGTACAGGGGGCAAACGGACATAACTGCCAAGTGGAGACAATTATAACCTGCAAGGTGGTGAGGGGAGCCAATCAAAATTATGGTGGTTGAGGCTGGTCAAGCTG
>VMDO01004280.1:0-127946 GCA_007922755.1 Pedetes capensis | reverse complement strand
GTGTGTGTGTGGAGTGTGAGTGTGTGTGTGAGGGGTGTGAGTGTGTGAGGGGTGTGAGTGTGTGTGTCTGAGCCTGTGTGCGAGTGTGCACTCCTGGCTTGTGGGTACCTCGCCACTCAAAGCACAGTCAAGACAGACAAAGAGAAGCATCGTGAGAGGATAAGAATTAGAAGATGCAGGGAAAAGACTTTATTTTTCTGTGCAGATGTGGAAAAGCCAGTCACACACAACAGAGTTGAAACTGCAGAAGAGTCAAGAGAAAAGTGACAGTGGTTTTTAAAAGTCAGACCTCTTGCGATGAGACATTTGGAAAATAAAAAAGCAACTGACAACTACAGCGACAGTGGCAACATCAGAATTGTACAGAGGAAGAGACTTGCTTGGCTATTTTTTACGTAGATTCAGAGAGGAACATATTACGTTTGGAATGATGGCCTAGGATGTGTCTGGAAGGTCGTAAATGTGCAATCTGCACACAGGGTCTCTGGGCTATAATCTAGTCAATGCTTACTACAGACAGTGACGGATGCAAATCTTGGTAGCAAAGCTTTCCCCCAAGTCTCTCGTCACAAAATCTCACCTTGCAAGAGCTCACGTGGAGCAGCGCCGCGGTACTGGCAGCGCTGGGTGTGAGGGAAATGGGTGGGCACAAAGGGAAGATGTCAAAATCGGCTGCTCCTGGTTTGGAGCGACTGCCCGTGCTCCACAGGACATGGGTTTGCCACCTCAGCTTTTCTACTGTTATTGCAGAATTAAACAGAGTGCATCTCCTCTGCTTTCTACTGTACCATCTGTGTGTCTGAATGGCCTTTTGAAGTTTACCTTGGTCATTTCCACAGGAAAAGAACTTTCTTAAGATAACTAGGACTCAGTCAGTATGAGCGATCACCCAAAAGATCAATTATCCTCACATTTTCAAACCAGGGCAGCTCCTGAAGACATAGACACATTCATAAAATGACACGCAGCCAGTCGCCCTTATTTCAGTGGTTTTGCATTAATTCATAGGATTAAGGTATTTTCCCTTTCAATAAACACAAATAACCCCTCCTTTGGAAGGATACATCCACACAAAGATATTTAGCGTAAATGATAATATGCCAGGGAAAAGCAACAAACTCATAATTTTATCCGCAACTAAAAATTTACTCGTTTGTCTGGGAAAGGGAAAATATAGTAAGAAAAAGAAATAGAGAAAGGGTTACCTGTCATTTTGTTGGGACAGAAGTGGTCTTGTGAAATCAGAAATTATATTGTTGTTGTTGTTGTTGTTAGGTGCCGTCGAGTCATATCTGACTCATAGCGACCCTCATAGGGTTTTCAATGGCTGATTGTTGCGGGATTGCCTTGGGAGTGGATTGCCACATCCTTCTCCAATTTTTGTGGTGCTGGGAATTGAACTCAGGACCTCAGAGACTGCAGAGCAGTACTCCACCAACTGAGCTAAATCCCAGCCCAAAATTATATGAGTGAAGTATAATTTGGGTATTGATACCAGATCATCCTCTTTCTACATTCTTCGACTAGCTTTGCATAAAAATGTAGATGACATAAACACAGTGTCTTATAATTTTCAAATTTCTCATCTCAATGTAATCAATGAGAATGAAGAACATGAATGAAAATAGCATCATAGTGAATGAGGGCAACCTACCTAGGAAAGTACCTCTGTGCAAAAAACCTGGGTAGGGGGGGAGGGAAATGGTTTCTTAATGGCAGCAGAAACCATTTAAATGGGGAAGTGTGAAGACTGATCATAGATTGGTACTACAGACACTCAATGATGAGATATCTCTGGTTATATTACGACCAACTTTTTTCATTTTTAAAACTAGAGTAGGAAAATATTTTATATAGATGCAAAGTGCATGTGCTACGCTTAAAATAGGCCTTGAATTTGTTTTCATTTTATGATGGCTTTTTTTTTTTTTTAATCCTTTTCTTCTTCTTCAGAGACCTGGAGGGAGCCAAGGCCTTGCTGGGACTCCCCGCCTGTTGGGCTTGGGGTGCACAAATGCACGTTAGTAATCCTCCTGCTCGCCCCACTCAACGACGGGCTCGTCGTTCGTGCGCAGGACCAGGTAAGAGAGGAGCTGAAAGAGGTTCTGCCACAGTAGGAGGGACACAAAGAAGGACAGGCCGCTTACGTCCAGATCACAGCGGTCGCCCCCGAAGGCCGCAGGGCAGAGGCACTGGAAGCCGCCGGGCAGGTCCTGGCAGAGGCCGCCGTGGAGGCAGGGGTCGGACGCGCACTCGTCGACGTCCTTTTCACACCTGGAGGATAAGCAGAAAGGGCCGGGAGGTGAAACCACCCGAACTACCTGCCTAGGGAAGCGGCTTGTCTGCCGGTCCCCACAACTGACACACGCTGGGGTACGGGGGAGAGTCTCAAACTCCTGCAAGGCGGTTGGGGTTTAATGGAAATAATTTGCATCACACACGTGCGCGCGCACACACGCACACACACGCACACACACGCGAGTTAAGTGGACCGAGAAAACAGGTGCAAATATTTGCAAACCAGAAAAAAACGGGGCATGCATAAACCAGTTTGTCGCTTAAGAGCATTAGCGGGTTCGCTGCCTTACAAATATTCAATTTACTAGGTGCACACAGAAGTGGAGAGGGTCAGGCTGTTTCTCCAGCCTGGACTCCATGCGCGGACCCGGCCATTGCTCAGGCTGTCAGGATTTTAAGGCATCAGCACCCTCAGGCTAACCACTGAAAACACAAAATGCAGTTCATTGTGGGAGATTCTGAATTATTTTCCTTTGAAATTCCATTCGGTAGCCTAAGAGAAAGTAGGTAATGAGAAGATTTCCCTTGCTTGTATTCTAACACATCGTCTCTAAATGTTCTGATCAAATGACCTGCACAGGCAAATTTTGCAAAGAGAGCGACATCAGTTGTCAGAGAAACTGAAATTCTTCTCTTCCCTGAGACACTGTCCTTTTTCAACTAATTTTCCACCAACTTCTTTTTCTTTTTGCTTTTTCAAAGTGATACATAAGAACATAAAATTGAAGATATTTGTCTTGACTCTCCATCGATTGATTATCTTCTTATGAAAGCCCATTGATATATATATATACATGTGATGCATGCATAAATTTCTGTGATGTTTGAATCAGGTGCAACAAATCTGTCTCCTTACACATTTGTCATCTCTTTCTGGTGAAAATCTTCAAAATCTTTACTTCCAGCTTTTTGAATTTCTGTATTCAACAACTTGCTTTTCTGGATAGTCACTGATTGATTTACTAGCCATTCAGATGATTTTTATTTATCATGGGACAAACACTCCACGAAGGCCTTGGAATATAGTAACTTGGGTGTCTGTATTGCTTTAGGAAATGCATACAAAATCATGTTGTTGTTGTTAGGTGCCATCGAGTCTTGTATGACTCATAGCGACCCTCAAAGGGTTTTCAATGGCTGTTACGGGATTGCCTCAGGAGTGGATTTCCACATCCTTCTCCCATTTTTGCAGTACTGGGAATTGAACCTGGGACCTCAGAGACTGCAGAGTAGCGCTCCACCAACTGAGCTAAATCCCAGCCCACAAAATCATAGCTGCGAGAATTCCTGCAGAGTCGCTTATGATGTTAAAGTTTGATGCAAACAATTTTTAATCTCCCCCCCTCCCAAATCGACGGGACTGACATTAATCACGGGGCTTGAAATGAAGGAAGATGAGGTTGTGGGACAGAGCCAATCCGAGATACAAAGGCAGAATGAAGATTTCTTCCAAGAAAAACAGCTCCTTATCCCGTTGGATACCAGGCATAGCTGAGACATTTTGTTTTCTTTTTCTGGCTCAGGCTTCTGGGCTGGAAGGAGGCCTTCTCTGATTAGCTCTGAGCAAAACTTGACAACTGTGGAGAGCTTGCCAAACCCTGTCTGTCCTGGGTGGGCCGGGCTGTTCTCACCATCCATCACCTGCAAGCAGCCAGAATGACACTGTGGAGCTGGGCGTTTACCCGGGCAGGAGAGAAGGCCATTTGTTAGAGGATAGCTTTTCAGGAGTCTTCTGAGAGGTGACGGAATTCTCATTTCCCTACGCCTTGGGGGACTGCCCCAAGTTTTCCAGTCCCCCCTTTAGCTACTCTTTGATGGTTTCTTGCTATCTCTATTTTGAAATAAACAGCGATCAGCTCATACGCATGCGTGATAAGCATTGTTGGAGCTTCCATAAGAAGATAATTAACAGATGGAAAGTCAAGATAAACCCATTAGCCTCTAATGAATTGACTAATGATAGATAGTTAATGACTTTGAGAGTGCACACTGTCCTGAACACAGATTCACCATTGTCAGAATTATTGTGCACCAGAGAGTTTAGGTGGAAAGTCTCCTGGGAAAGAAAGGAAAATTATGAGCTTCCTTTTTTCTTTTTTCATGTTCTGAATCAGTTTGAATTTAAATGCCAAATATGTATTTTTAAATGAATATCAGAGGAAAAGGAGATGTTTGTTGTAAATAGGGACAATGAGTCAGTAGCAGAGAAAAATAATACAAGGCTCTGGATGAATTCCGAGCTTTCTGTCATGCACACAAACTGCAGTAGTAAGCCAGCAAGCAACCAGGACTCAAAGATAGGTAAGGTGCTGCTCAAAATTTAGGGCAAGGATGTATTTACAATGTTTTGAAGATGTGTGGAATTTGAAGTCAACTGAATGACCTCTGAATGAATAGTTGCACAGGATGGAGTGGTGCAATGCAAAGTGGAATGTGGCTGAATTCTATCTCCTTCCATGCACCTATATTCCAGGACTGCCCGTGCCACCTGGAACTTTAGAAGGGCAATACTGAGGTATATTCTGGACTCCCTGCTCTATGTATGATATTTCCAAATGGCAAGAGAGTGACATCTGTGTGATACCAAAGAGGCAGCTGAAAAAAAAAATCAAATTAATCCAAAGTGTCATGGGACCAAAAACATACTCATTATCTTATTAACTGCTCTGGGAAATTTATTCAGTCGAAATCTCTTTGTCAATGTTGTTTGACTTTATTTAATTTGTGTTTGTAGACAGTTTGATCAGAGATCGGTACACCTTATCCTGGATGGGATCTGAGACGGAGGAGCAACTTTTTCTATTTCTTTTTAAAATTGTGATGAACCAAGGCCTAGTCATGCAATTATGTCAACATATCCAATCCATGGGCTGGGATTTAGCTCAGTTGGTAGAGCACTGCTCTGCAGTCTCTGAGGTCCTGAGTTCGATTCCCAGCACTGCAAAATGGGAGAAGGACGTGGCAACCCCCTCCCAAGGCACTCCTGAAACAGTCAGCCATTGAAAACCCTATGAAGGTTGCTATGAGTCGGACTCAACTCGACAGCACCTAACAACATCCAATCCATGAGTAACGTCACTGAAGGTAGCTCAGCCCCATGGCAACATGCATTTAGACTGACGCCTGTCACTTGACCTCTTACCTTAGTTTATACATATGCAACATAACAACAATCACACCTGTTCTGCAGAGATCTGAAGATTACTATGATAAGATAAGGTGCATGGCATGGTGCTAAATGCATGGTCAACTTCTATCTCTCTCTATAATTTTTCTGTACTATAGAGCCTTGGATCACATCTGTTTTGGGAATTCCCCTTTGGGAATCCGATAAGTTGGGGAGAACGCACTCTTTGCCCTTTGATCTCACCCCCAGCCAGTAAAACACGTATCAGAATTTGCCTACATTTTCAGCAAGACATAGATTGCTGAAGCCAGGACTCCCTCCGCCCTGGGTGAGGAAGAGTTGAAGGGTGTCTCCTCCGAGTAAGGTGTGCCTACCTTTGGAGTTGTATGCAATCCTGTAGGGCAATCTTTTAGGTGCGTTTTATTTTACTTCAACAACAATCATATTTACCTTTTGTAGTAGAGTGAGTGGGGGGAAACATGAATCCAGAAGTGCTCATAAGAGAGAAAAATAGCAGATTATGCTTTTAAAGAACATTTCCCTATTTGAAGTGTCAGCTAATGAAATGTTCTCTACTCTGACCTGGCCTGTCGTTTTTCTTCCTTTTTATTGCTTGACTCTGTCGGGACCTATATTTCAGCATAGATTTTCCTGTGGGAACTCGGATGAAAACCTGCAGGGGAGAGTGAACTCTGAGCCCAGGACTCTCTCTGCGAGCTCCCCCGTGACTCACCGCTCTCCGGCGAAGCCCGGCCGGCACGCGCACTTTAACTCGGCCTGGAGTGCTGTGCAGTTCCCGCCGTTGTGGCAAGTGAGGTTTGTGTTCTTGTCCCCACAGACTGTGGAGGGCCATCGGCTGTGCCTGGGGAGAGAAGAGGAACAGCCACAGATGCTCATCTCAGTCGAGGAAAGTTTTTTGAGGAGTTCACAACTGCAGTCGATGCTGAGCTAATTCAGGGCTGGGGCTGGAAGAGCTGTGAAGGCTCAGTTGTGCTGTGTTATACAAGCGCTGCTTTCTCTAGCAAACACCTCCTGCATGGAGGGCACTGCAGTGCGTGGCTATCCATCTTCCCTTCCACGCAGTTCTCACTCCTGAGATAAGATCTATGCCGTGGGGTAGCAATAAATTTAAGGCTGGAGGGGAACCAACCGGAGCTGGAATTGCTTCTGCTCTGCTAATAAATCAACGAAGGCCATAGGAAAATTGCATCTCTATAAAGGCCAGGAGAGCAAGGACAGCAGTGTGGTACCCAAGAACTCCTGCGATCTCTCTGTGGGCTTTGAGAGCTGAACCCCAGTTGCCCTGCCAAGAACTCCTGGTCCCTCTCTCATAATTCATAGCTTTGCAGAATGCGAGCCAAGTGGTGTCCAAGAGGTCTGTATACAGCACTCCGTGGAACCGCATGTAAATCCGGCATGCGGCTCTGCTGTACAGCTGCAAAGCTGTGTGTGTTATGGAATTCTTAGGAAAGGCAGACGAATGGTCAAAAGGTGGGCAGAATTTCACTGCTAGACAAAATCTAGAGGTTTGAAGGGATGTCGGTAAAGGGATTGATGCTTTAAGAGATTTTAAGAATGTCGCTCAGCCGGGCGAGGGGGCGCATGCCTGTAATCCCAGCGGCTTGGGAGGTGGAGACAGGAGGATCGCAAGTTCGAGACCAGAGACAGTCTGTGTAATTTAGAGAGACTCTGTCTTAAAAAGTAAAAAAATGGGCTGGGGGCGCAAGTCACTGGTCCAGCACTTGCAGGGCATACAGGCGCGAAGTCCTGGGTTCAACCCCCAGTACTGCAAAAAAAAAAAAAAAAAAAAAAAAAAAAAAAAAGAATGTCGCTCAGATCCTTTGGCCCACTGTGTGTGTGCAAGGTATCAGATACAGAATAAATATGCAGGCAGTGTAAAGTAAATTCCATTCTCTCCTGGCCTGGGTGTGTGGCTAATACAGAGAAACTAGGTTCTGTGAGGGTTAGTATGTCTCTTCTATAAAGAGCTAATCAATTCTACTTTAAAAGGAAAATATCATAAGGACATTTCAAAAGAGTCAAAAATGTCAACTGGCTTTGAAAGAGTCATTAGCAATGCAAATAGAGAGCTTTTTTATACATCTTAGGTTTAATAAACAATTTCAGAATCTCGTTAGAAGGTACTGTGAGAACTTTAATCTTTGAGAACCTGACTTTGATGAATTCGGCAGGCAAAAGTTCTAGAGAACTAGCAACTAGGGCATATATGTTTACTTTACTTATCCAAAGTCACTGTGAAATGCTACCAAATTTGATCTTGGGTTTTTCTTGTTATTAATTAGACAGGTTACCTACCGGCAAATAGGTCAGCTAACTCATGGGAAATAACATCTTACTGGAATGCCAATACGTACCATGAATCACTGTGCCTTGCTATCGTAAGCTCTGAACAATACATGTTATGAAGATCGATATGTTTTATTATAGATGTGGCTACACATTATGCCCACCAGGAGATTCATGTAATTATGATGCCACTGCCAAATTAGCGTGATGTCTACAGACTGCCAGCCCGCTCCAGACAATCTTGCCAAAGTCCTGGAATGTATTACTTAATAATAATCCCCTTACCTCCCCATAATGACTCCATTTACTTAGTAAATTTAAGGCAGTATGAGTCGTAAAAACAATAATGAGTTCTACTTACATAGAAACACTGAAGCAATGTGACTTAGAGGGAAAATATTCTTTCTTATCTCTGTTCACAGTGCTTGAAATAGAGGTGATTGTTAGAACTAAAATATTGCTTTTGTAGTTTTAGAAAAAATTGTGAAATACTTTGAGATGTGAAAAAAAAGATTAGTGGATGCTCTTTCAATGGAATACTGGATTCATATAAAGGATCTTTAGAATTATCTGGTCTTGTATTGGCCTGTGAATCAGATTTTGATTACTAAGCTAGATTACAACTCTGCAAATGGGATAAAAGATTAGTACAAATAAATCTTGTTCATTGAAGTGCTAATGAATTTGCCTGTAGCTAATACACTAATTTTGTTGTTGTAAAGAATATTAGTTTTAATTGTTTTACGAGTAGATCCATCTCCCCATTTTTGTTCATATATATATAATCTTCAGATTGCCCTTTGAAGTGATTTTTTATATCTTACAAGTTCTCATCTACTTATGAAAAAAATCTTCAAGATATGCTCATTTAATGCTTGCCTGACAGTCACACTCCTACCTTTTATGGAAGTATCATGTAGCCTTTTCAGTGTTGTGTAAGACTTATTTGCCTCAAATGACTTGGCATTATTTGAGCACTAGAAGTGCCTCATTCTTTGACAGTAATGAAACTGGACTTCTGTATTTAGTGTGGATGTATTTGTTTCCTGAGGCCTCAGGCTGCCAGCCCCTGGGCACGCGACCTGTTCTGGCAAAGATGACTGAGCAGGCACTCAATGTCTGGACGAAACTCTACCAATCATCCTTGCAGAACATCCTGGCAAGATGCACTTTACCCTACCTTTACCCAGTCAAATGGTGCTGGAGGTGACCAAAGCCAGCCTTGGCTAGTTTGTTGTTGTTGTTGTTAGGTGCCATTGAGTCCTATCGGTCTCATAGCGACCCTCACAGGATTTTCAATGGCTGATTGTTTCGGAATTGCCTTGGGAGTGGGTTGCCATATCCTTCTCCCACTTTTGCAGTGCTGGGGATCAAACTCAGGTACTCAGAGACTGCAGAGCGGCGCTCTACGCTCTACCTACTGAGCTAAGTCCCAACCCCTTGTGGCTGGTTTGTTGTTGTTGTTGTTGGGTGCCGTCGAGTCGATATCCAACTCATAGCGACCCTCATAGGGTTTTCAGTGGCTGACTGTTTCAGGATTGCCTTGGGAGTGGATTCCCAGGTCCTTCTCCCATTTTTGCAGTGCTGGGAATCGAACTCAGGACCTCAGAGACTGCAGTGCAGCGCTCTACCAACTGAGCTAAATCCCAGCCCCTTGTGGCTGGTTTAGTGTACATGAAAGCCTCAAGGAGAGTGCTCTCCAGTTTGAGGAGGCAAATGGAGAGGACAGGCTCCAGAGGCAAGCGGCATACAGACCTGATGCTCACCTGCAAAACCTCCCTGTAAAATTTCCAAGGCACAGGCAAGAGTAGCCGTGGGTCTCGCTGATGCAGGTGGCCCCGTTTGCGCACCGATGGCTTTGGCAGTTGTCTATGTGCGCCTCGCAGTTCACTCCTGTGTACCCGGGCTGGCACCTGCAGAGGTAGGCTGCCACTCCATCCGAGCAGTTGCCGTGGACACAGGGGTTCGAGGCGCACTCATCCGTGTCCACCTCACAGTGTGTCCCTGACCATCCGGTGGGACAGGAGCAGTGATAGGTGGTGTAGACGTCTTCACAGCCTCCTCCGTGCAGACAGGGGTTGGAGAGGCAGGCGTCGAGCTCCGGACAGCCGGGAGCCACGGGCTCCGTGGAGATCTTGAGGAACCGCTCGCCCTGGGGCTTGCTAGCGAATCCAAGAGCGCTTCCCACGTAGGGCAGGTAAATGCCGCCTATCGCTATGGTGCTCAGACAGCCTCGCAGGCCCTGCCCGCCGTCCATAGCTGGGCCACCCACATGAACGTCTGTGTCATTCTTCAGGAAGCTGAGGCTTCCGGTCACAGTGGTGCTGGTCACCAGAGGGGTTTGGCTGTCCACTTCCATTTGCCACCTGGAGGCCTGGGCCAGGGGCTCTGTCATGGCGAGAGTCACCTGGTGCCACGCGCCATCGTTCACTGGCTGGGAACTTGCCAGGTGCAGCCTGTAAACACTGTTGCCGCTTTGCAGCTGGAAGAGCAGCCTGGCATCTTGAATGCTAATGTGAAGAAACTCAGGCTCTCGTTTTGCGTACAGTATGACAGCATTTGCGTCCCGTGTTCTGAAGCCAAAGGTGACGTTGGTGAGTTCTCTGGTGATGTTCCCGTTACTTCTGAACAGTACCTCCCTGCTCTGCCCATTAAAAATGGCATTTGTGATGCCTAAAGAGAGAAAGAAGAACATATTAGTAACTTTATTAAATCTATAATGTTCATTTAATTACCTTTATGAACAATTACAATCATCGCATTAATGACATCATCTATTGATTGATGCGTGCTAGGTATTGTGCTAAGTGCTTTTATGTTTCTTCTAATATAGAACTCTTGAATACAAGTATTATTATTATTATCATTTTATGAAAGAAGAAATTGAGACTCATAGAAGCTAACTAATTTGCTCATGGTCATGAATTAATAATAAAGCCAGAAAGACAGATCTAGATGATTTGACAGAAAAACCCAAAACCCATACATTTCTTTTTTTTCACGGTACTATGGATTGAACCCAGGCCCTCGCAATTGCATGATTTGCAAGTGCTGAACCACTGTGCTACACCCCCAGCCCATTTTTGTGGCTTTTTTGAGATAGGGTTTTGCTAAATTACACAGACTGCCTCTGGTCTCGAACTTGCGATCCTCCTGCTTCTGCCTTCTGAGTTGCTGGGATTACAGGCATGTGCCACTGAGCCCAGCTCATACATTTCTTTTCAATTGAAATCTTAATGCAAGAAGAAGAAGAAAAAGAAAGAGGAAGAAGAGGAGAAGGAGGAGTAAAAGGAGGAAGAGGAGGAGCAGAAGGAGGAGGAGGAGGAAGAGAAGAAGGAGAAGGAGGAGAAGAAGAAGAAGGAGAAGAAAGGAAGGTAGTAAGTGGGAATGGGGGTGCAGGAGGTCAAGGGAAGTGATTTGTAATGAGGAAAGTTGATGGTATGCTATGTACTAATGGAAAAATTGTTGATTTTGGACAATAAGAGAAAAATTTTAGACTCAAAATCTTCAGAAGCAAAACTGAATAAGGGGTAGAGATTCATATTTAGCTCAAACGTGGAAGGCTGGCTATGGTGTGGGGGTATTGCATTATTTGAAGTAGGAGAGGAGATGGAACATAAACAATTGTGGGGTCAATGTGTGAACACTTCAAAATCGTGAATGCAGGATGCAAATTGCTGCCATTTGAGGAACTGTGTTCTGCAGTAGTGAAGAAAGCAGACAAGTTTTCAGGTGGAGGGAAGCCGGCATGGTAAACCTCAGCCCAGTACATAACGTGTCGGATTACATGCATGAGGGCGCACAGGGGTCACAAGGAAACCTGCAAAGTAGACCTTGTGGTCTACAGGTGAGGAAGCTTCCAATTGTGGTGATCACTGACCTGCCTGAGGGTCATAGCTAACAAACGGCAGTGCGCTAGTCACCATGTTTACTGCCAGACTCATACCAATGAGGAAAAGCGAGGCGGCTATGGCCTGCCCGATTCCTAGAAATCAGTTTGCAAGGACCAAGGATCTAGGTTGGGTGCTGCAGCCATGCCACTTCCCACCCAGACACCCAGGGCAGGATGAGGCATGAGGCCGGTCTGGATCATTGTACTGTTCATATCAGTACAGTGATATTGACTGGGGCTGGGGTTTAGCTCAGTTGGTAGAGTGCTGCTCTGAGTTCTCTGAAGGCTTAGGTTCAATCCCCAGCAGGGCAAAAAATGGGAGAAGGACATGGAACTCACTCCTGAGACAATCAGCCACTGAGAACTATGAATGGCAGAGAAGTGCTGACATAGTGCTGGGCGTGGCACAGGGTTTCATTCTCTTAAACACAGGGTCACTAAGAGTCGGACTCAACTTGACAGCACCTGAGAGCAATCAGGCTTAGTAAGCCACTCGCATAGGACACTTAGCCACAGGTTCTTCCCCTTCCCCTTCCCCTTCCCCTTCCCCTTCCCCTCCCTTCCCTTCCCTTCCCTTTCCTTTGCTCTTTTTTCTTTTCTTTTCTTTTCTTTAATAAGTTGGCTGTATCTTCAGTCTTTTGCTGTGTTTCCTGTTGGGGCAACCAAAATGCATCAGTTTAACTGGGCGGATTACCATTTTGAACGCTACCTACATTCAAATCCTTGAGGCACCAGCTGGCACCGAGCGCTGGGAGGACACGGGCTGAGGTCACACCACCGAACCTCCTCACAGGCTTTCCCTGCTGTGTTCACGGGGCAGGAACAGGAGAAGTCATCCCACAGGGAATAGCAGACACCGCCGTTGTGACAGGGGTTAGACTGAGCAGAAAAGAAACCGAAAGGCGTGAGAAGCACAGACACCATTAAAGGTGGGACCATTCACTTTAAAATGCCAATTTCCCTACATCTTTAGATGGTAGAATTTTAATACACATTGTTAATGATACTGAATAAAACTGATTGATTACTATAAGTGTCAATTGCCTTCTAAAAAGCAGGGGGAAAAGAAAATCAGAAAGAGAGAGCGAGAGAGTGAGAGCGAGAGAGCGAGCGAGCGAGCGAGAGAGCGAGAGAGCGAGAGAGAGAAGAGCCTAGAAGAGAGAAAGGAGGAAAGAGAGACGGAATGAGACTGAAAGAGAGAACATAGAGAATGGATCTACCACGCAAGGAGGATTTTCAAAATATGATGCTGTGGTCCATAATTTCCAAATTCCCAGGCACTTTTGCATGCATTAGCTTTCACTGGTGGAGGGGATTAGCATGCCTGGTTTTACAGAAGAGGAAGTTGGGGTCTCTCTAGTTGCCCCAATCCTATAAAAAAGTAAACTAGTGAAGCTTGGTACCCAGGTCCCTGGGTGCCCAATCAGCCTCCTCCCTCCCCATTTGCTCCGCCTCTGAGTCAGACATCATATTAGTACCTCATATTATTACTTCACTTCTCCAACGTCACTCATAATGTATTCAAAATAAAAGTACTTATGAAGAATTTGTTTGGACATATGATACAGACTAGTTTTATTTCTTCTTCTTCTTCTTCTTCTTCTTCTTCTTCTTCTTCTTCTTTTCTTCTTCTACCTCCTCCTCCTCCTCCTCCTCCTCCTCCTCCTCCTCCTTTTCAGTACTGGCAGGTTGACCCCAGGGCCTTGTGACTACATGTCTTCCAAGTGCTCTACCACTGAGCTGCACCCCCAGTTCATTTTTTTTTACTTTTTATTTTGAGACAGGATCTCACTAAGTTATATAGACTGCCTCTGGCCTCAAATTTGCCATCCTCCCTCATCCCAGATCACTGGGATTATAGGTGTACACCACCATGTCCAGCTTTCTTTTCTTTTTTCTGTTTTTATTTGTTTGTTTGTTTGTTTTTGGAGCTGGGGATGAAACCAAACTGGGGCCTCACCCTTCTCATGTGCTAGGCAACTTGATTACATCTGAGCTATATTGCTAGCCCTTACATAACCCTTCTAAAGTAAACTTCAGTTTCTTTATCTGTAAATAACATAAATGAGGATACCAGTGCTTGTTTCATACAGTATTCCTTCAACAGAATTAAATGGATTAACCCAGGTAAAATAGTCTCTGTTACATTAACAGTATTCCTACAATAATAATGCAAGGGTTCATTTGTGTATATTTAGAACTGAGCCCAGTATATAGCAATCGCTGGACCTCCACAAATGTTCAACATATACCTATGTGTTCCCTTCTTTCCCTTGGAAAGTCCATGCAGTGGCAACAGTTCCATATGTTTAACACAGCTCATTGTTGTTTGGTGCTGTCAAATTGGGTCCAACTCACAATGACCTGATGTGCAACAGAATGAAACACTTCCCTGATACTGTGCCATGCTGCGCACTATGTCAGTGCTTCCGTGTTATTCGTAGAGTTTTCAAGGGCAGATTGTATCAAGAGTGGGTTGCCAGGTCTTTCTCCCTATCCTGCAGTACCTGGTGTTCCAAGGCAGTCTCCCATCCAAGGACTAACCAGGCCAACCCTGCTTAGTTTCCAAGATCAGACAGGATCAGTTGCCAGGGTCCTATGGCCGCAGACCTACACGGCTCTTAGAATAGCATAAAAAGCATGTGTTCTGAGAAATTATATTCCAGAGCATTTCAAATCCAGCTACCAGAAGGAAGTTACGGCTCCAATTTTCTTATTCTTATTGATTGAATTGGGAGAAGGACCTGGCAATCCACTCCCAAGGCAATCCCGAAAAACAGTCGGCCATTGAAAACCCTATCAGGGTCACTATGAATCAGATACTGACTCGACAGCACCTAACAACGACAACAACATTGATTGAATAGCAATTTAAAGCAATAGTAGCTGGGCATTTAAGCTAAAGTTAATGGGATCTTCTAAAAAGAGTTAGTTCAGGTAAAACTCTGAAATGACACTAAGCGTTTGGAAATTAAAATGGTATTTTTCTTAAATAATTTGATTGTTGTAGAGGTAGGAGAAGCATGTAACTGGAGTTATCTTGGTTGGTAAATGTTCCGTGACGCCAGTATGGTGTTTTTATAGTTCAGTGCAAACTGCCCAGTCTTGCTGGAAACATAGATGAAATAATAGTCTGTGGGTGGTGGACCATTAACATTGTCTTCATGTACAAAGAAAAGCTTTAACAAATTATTGTTGTTAGGTACTATCTAGTCAGTGTCTGACTCATAGCGACCCTATGTACAACAGGCAGAACACTATTGCCAGTGCTTCTCTGCTATTCATAGGGTTTTCAATGGCGGATTAATTTTTTTGGGGGAGTGGGTTGCTGGATCTTTCTCCCAAGCCTACAGCACCTGGTTTTCCCAGGCGGTCTCCCATCCAAGTACTAACCAGGCCCGACCCTGCTTAGCTTCTGAGATCTGATGCCATAGTACTATGGCTGCAGCCGTTTTAACAAATTATCTATTTAATAAAATGAAAATTTAGCATGCGACATATACATAGCTGGTATGAATAGTCCTACCTTGCAGATATTGTCTCCAGGGCAGCCTTGGGTGACATTGACAAGAATCGGATGGCGGGATGCACTGGTTGTTGAATTTGGGAAGAATTCCAGATTTTGGTTGTTTAATCTCACATCTTGGATACAGCCTTTGAAGAACCCACCATTAGCTTCAGTCTCCTGCCTGTCAGGCAGGCCACCAATGTAGATGACATCTCCTTCTTGGATTTTCCACGGAGGAGTGAAAATAGATCCTAGGCTTTGCGAAGATCGATACAGTTCAAGTTTGTTTGGCTTGATTTCCAAAGATACCAAGTGGACATTTCCATCGCTGAGAACAAACTTTACGAGCAACTTGGGAGAGCCTGGGGTGAGCAGCGCCAGCCTGCCGTGCTCCAGCCGGAGGCAGGCGTGTCGGTAAGTGCTGTTTGCCAAAGCCAGAAGCAGGCCCGAGGGGCGCTGAGTCCGGACGAACATGGACAGGCTGAAGTTCTGTCCGTAGCTCTCATGGAGGTGAAACGCAGCGTATCCAGGGGAGCCATCATGGCCAAATCTGCCCGCCACGTACTCTTCAGTGTCAAAACAGAGGAGGAAAAACAAAGAAGAAATTGATTAAGACCCCCAAACTAAGAAGGGGTGCCTTTGCAAGGTCAGGACCGCCTTATTCCACACAATCACTCTTTGATCTCTTTTTCTCAACTTCTGAGTTTACATAATCCAGAAGGTAACTACCTTTTGGAGCTGGGATTTAGCTCAGTTGGTAGAGCACCACTCTGCAGTCTATGTGGTCCCAAGTTTGATTCCCAGCACCACAAAAATGGGAGAAGGATGTGGCAATCCGCTCCTGAGGCAATCCTGAAACAATCAGCCATTGAAAACCCTATAAGGGTCACTATGAGTCGGACACTACTCAACGGCACCTAACAACAACAACAACAACAACAACTATGTTTTGGTTTACAGTGTATCGTTGAGGGTCATTGGTCACAAAAAAGAAAATGAAGATTTCTGCACTGATCAACTAGAAGTGTCCCTTCAGTGTTGTAAAATGCTGGGGCTTGATAATGAAGTAGCCGCTTGGTGGAAGACATCTGGGGCAAGAACGCTTTATGCAGCATCTGTAAGCAGACTTCTCAGGCAGCCATCATTCTAGTTATTTAGAGGCATGCTCAGACAGACCTGTCATGAAGCCCAATTTTTCTTTTCTTTTCTTTACCTTTTTTTTGTGGTGCTGGGGGGCTGAACCCAGGGCCTCATGCACACTCTGCAAGTTACTCCATCACTGACCTGCACTCCCAGCCACTCTTTAAATCTTACCTTGAAACAGCGTCTTTTTAAGTTACGCAGGCTGCCTCTGGCCTCAGACTGGCGATCCTCCTGCCTCCACCTCCTGAGTCACTGGGATTACACATCTGTGCCACCATGCCCAGCCCCTAATTGTTGTTAGGTGCCTTGGAGTTGTGTCCGACTCATAGTGACCCTCATAGGGTTTTCAATGGCTGACTGTTTCGGGATTGTCTTGGGAGTGGATTGCCAGGTCCTTCTCCCAAATTGTTTCTTGTAGAGGATAGAAATCAAGAATTAGATTAGCAAATCCTCATTGTGGATGATGCCCCGCGTGAAGGGCATGGCTGTTGAACAAAGGAAGAGGAGGACTCCCCCTTATCCCATCCTGGTTGGGAAAAAGGAAGACATAGGGGACAGAGAAGCAGGGGCAAAGTGGAGTCTTGACCCCACCCACATTGTCTGTGGTCGGGGGGTGAGGAACGCATGGATGTGGCAACATCTAAGATCGGACGCCACCGTGGTATGGCTGTAGGCTTTCTATACTTTAGAAACTCTAGGAGGATAAAATTCTTAAAGTCTAGGTGTGAAAATGAAGATAACACATATGTGAATTGCTTTTCTAAGTCAAATATTCTCCAGAGGGCAAGAGGGGGCCTGATGCGTTCATTCTGAGCAATTCCCCAGACGCTCAGTGTTCCTACACACAATCAGTGTAAGATGTACTGACATGACCTTTCGGGGAGTTCTTGGGGTTATGCTTAGGGAAACCCTTCTCAGGATTCTCCTTATGGAGAGCTTGGATGATTTTGAAAAAGGTCAACTTTAAGACATTGGCAATCCCGGTGCCTTTTATGGCCTGTAGCCCTACTACCCTGGGATTGGATCCCATCAGATCTCGGAAGCTAAACAGGGTGGGGCCTGGTTAATCCTTGGATGGGAGACCCTTGGGAACACGAGGTGCTATAGTCTTGGGAGAAGGACCTGGCAACCCACTCCCAAAAACCAATCAGCCCTTGAAAACCCTATGTGTAGCAGAGAAGCACTGGCAATACTGTTTTGCCTGTTGTATGCAGGGTCACTATGGGTGGGACACCGACTGGATGGCACCTAACAACAAAATGGCTTTTGTGTTTGGTCAACTAATGAGATCCTCTATGCAATCTTTCTGTGCCTTTAATGTGTACTATGGCCAGGAAATGCCGTGCCAGACTCCTGATTTGGGCGAAGCTTGTCTTTGTGCTCTTTAGGACCTCTCCTTCCTCTGGAACATCCATGTGCAATGATAGAAAGAGTCCAAGTTCTCATTACCGCACCGAAGCATCTTTTGTAAAGGGGATAAACTCCCCAGAAAACATTCCTCACAGATAACAGCCAGTGCAGAATATTTTAATTTTATGACTAAGATGTGATATGAGAAATACTATTTTCCTCAAACCTCTCCCAATGCTTTTTAGAAAGAAAAGGTTTTGCAAAACTCCCTCCCTCTAATCTCTTGATACCAAACATTTTCATGGGGGTGAAATAGTTTTAAATAGCGTGGGGTACAAGGAAACTGGGGGAGCTGAGAGAGTGTAACCAATTCAGGAACTTGGTTTAAAAAGTTCATGATTTTCAAAGGCAGACAAAACAAACTAAAGGAAACCAGAACCCGTTGGACTGGCATCTCTTGAATCTATTTGTTAGGACAGTTGGTGTCACCACGGTCAGTATTAACCGCCTGGCTCACTGCAACTGGAAGCCAGTCAAAATGAGTCAGCATCTGTTTGTTATTTTGTATATGTAGTAAAAATATTGCCTTGGGTCAATTAAAATTTTCTTCAAAAAGTGGACCATTGGCTCAGCATAATTTCCCCTCTTCTCCTTTAGAAATAATCACAAAACAACTTGCCATTCCATTTAAAATATTACATGGAGCCGCAGATGCCATACTTTATTGTCAAACAGGTCCGTGAGTTGTAACGAATATTGTGGTCGGGGGAAACCCGTGAATAGGTTCTAATCATTCTTAGCCATTTGAACATGGAGTAGGGTATGGGCTAAGACTGGTTTTAATTTTACTTCATAAAAAGCAGGGAAGACTATTTACCAGATGTTTTCCTAAAATGTTGGAGTAAATTACAGCTGAACTTCAAAGCAGTCTGTTACAATTACCTCTCAGATATTTTCAGTGTGTGGTGATAATAATAAAAAGAAATAGTTATGTACTGATCCCTATCAACAGCCATCTTTGGAATGATGTTGGAAATAAAAGATTTTGAAATACATTTCAAACCACAATTTGCTAGAGAAGTCAGATCAATTTGTTGATGGCATCTACCAAGTTTTGCTGTTGTTACTTTTTGCGTGTCCCCCCCCCCCAAGGTATCTGTTTTCTCCAATGTGATCTTGATAAAGATATCTTTGAATGAAATCGGTAGCTTGTAAACTTGCTAAACTTAAGGAAGATGTTTGAGCACGTTGGAATCACATAGAAAGGAGAGCTTGGAAGTAAATATTTACTGAGAATCTACAAGACAGTACGCTAGGATGTGGCATTGACTAGCTTTTGGTCTAAAAGTCCTTTTTCCCCAAAAGATTATTTCCATTTCAAATAAGATTTACATATCCGATATGCAACAAATGATAGAATTTGAAGAGCATTTTATAAACACCAAGATGAAAACCTACTTGGATAGGAGCTGCTTCGATTTTTACTCCTCTGCCTGCGTGAAACTTGGGTGTCCTATGAAACCACTCAAAATTAATAGACATCGCGGCCCTGTTCTTTGTTCTCCTTAAAGAAGCGCTAAGGAAAGAGGAGCGCTAAGTCCTGAGGGCCATTCTGTTCTGAAACAGGAAGCACCGGGGTGGCTGTTCTAAGGCACAGCCCTCCAGGCACCCAACCTCCGCTCACCTCTCACACACGTGGGGCCTCTGTAGGGCCTGTGGCAGTCGCATCGGTAGCCATGCCATGAACTGACACAGCGTCCTCTGTTTTGACAAGGTTGACTTTCACACCAGTTCTTTCTCACACAGCCTGCCTTGACGTTTAATGACCAGCCTGGTGGAATGTTCTCCAGGGTGATGTGGTCTGAACCAAACTTGACGTCTTGGAGACAACCCACAAATGAAGTTGTGGATGGAGTATTATGGACGTTATGCAGAGCGATGTCATTGCTGGTCCTTCCCACTGGTAAGCCCCCTAAAAAAGAGTCCTGAAGAGCACAACTTGATTGGTTGCTTTCAAAAGGAGAAGGAGCCTTGGTGACACATTTCTCCTGACAGGAACTGTCCATCAGGGCGAGGGTCACGGCTTCAGCAAGTGATACCTCTACAGAATGCCACTCTCCATCGCTGGTGTTGTGGGCAATGTACAGAAGCACCGTAGGTTGATCTCGGACTTCAACTGATAAGTGAAGGGAGCCACTCAGCAATTCCAGCTTTACAGACCCGTCCCGGGTACCTTGGAAAAGTAGGAGTGTGGTGGGCTGAAGAGTCTGAAACCTGAAGGACACATGACAAACTGAGCTGTTGGTAACATGGGAGCCACTGGGGATCCAGAGGAAGCCATCGCCATCAAATGAAAGTGTGGTGACAATTTCACACAGGGACCCGGTGTAGCCAGATGGACATAGGCAGGCGAATCCATGGTGGCCGTCTTGGAAATGAGGGATGCATTCTCCATTATTCAGACATGGGTGATTAGTGCAGCCCAGGAGAATCTCAGAACAGTTCTCCCCACCATAGAACATTCTAGAAACCTTATCAAATGGGCAGTGGCAAGTATAATTCCCGGGCAAGTTCTCACAAGTACCACCATTTTGGCAAGGGTTCAGTGAGCATTCGTCAATGTCTTCTTCACAGTGGAGTCCTGTTAAATAATAAGCAACAGGTTAAATTATATATATTTAGATCAGAAATACAAATTTTCTGTGATTTTTATGAGTAATCTTTCAGAAATATAGAGGTAGCTCAGGCTTATTGACTGTAATGGAGTAAAATGCAGTTCTTGAAGAAACTTAAAATCAATTGTATCATTCCACATGTGTGGTAAAGAGCAGCCTTGACTTTGAATTCTTCCTCTACCATTGTCAGACACATTGTTAGGTGCCGTCGAGTTGGTATCCAGCTCATAGCGACCCTCATAGGGTCTTCAATGGCTGACTGTTTCGGGATTGCCTTGGGAGTGCATTGCCAGGTCCTTCTCCGTTGTCAGACACATAGGTGTCACTAAATACTATAAAAATGGAAAAATACTGCTTTTGGAGATGATCATAGAAGGCAATGGTTAATTGTGGACTCCTTTCTCACTTATTGTTTGTCCTGTTATTTTATGCTATTCTACTTGGAAATAGTGATTCAACCTTCCACCTTGTTGGTATCTCCCTGTATTTCCTAAAACCAAAGTTTGCCAGCTATATAAGCCTAGACATCTTTGCCCACAGAGGGCTTCCAAGGTGAATGGAAGGCCCCATTTCCTGCCCACCCCCCTCCCCAGTTCTAGTACAGACTAAGACACCCATTCCATAACCAGCTCCTGCTTATGATGGTTTTTTATTTGTTTTGGCAGTACTGAGGAATTGAACCCAGGGTCTAATGAGTGCTTTTGCAAGTGCATTACCACTGAGCAGCACTGCCAGCCACTTTTTACCTTGTATCTTGAGACAGGGTCTCACTAAGTTATGCAGGCTGCCTCTGGCCTCAAACTTGCAATCCTCCTGCCTCTACCTCCCAGTTTGCTGGGATTATAGGGGTGTGCCATCTAGCTCTGCTTATTATAATTTTGATATCACTTTTCACAAATTCTTTTTCCTAATTCCAAGACAAAGTTATGTAATAAGAGTGTTATTAGAATTCATCTAACCAAAGTAATAAAAAGAAATATAACACCTTTTAAGAGTGATGGCAAAATGCAGATGAATAAATAATGAAAACAAATATTTGCATAAGTAGAGCACTTAATGATTTCTCCAATGCCTTCTCCCACATTATTATGTTAGTGCTCACCACAATCATCTCAGATATTCCAGGCACAATAGTCTGAGTTCTTTTTCACAAGAGGAATTGAGGTTTAAAGGACTGAAGTCTAAATTCCAAAGCCCGTCTAACAATCTGACCCTAAACTAACCAGATTTTAAACATCTAACCTGATATTGCCTATGTGATAAATTAATGCATTCCCACTTATCATTGTTACTAATACATTTGTCTTGTTCTCCCATTTAACTCTGACCTACATGTGTGTTTTTGCAAATTTAATCGAGAGGCTCCTATATTGACAGTGTTGGAGCTGAGTTCTAAAGCGGCTGTGAGAACTTGAGCATGTTACTTCCATGTTCTGGGTCTGTTTCCTCATCTGCAAAATAGGGTTACTAATGATATTTATATCATGGGGCTTTTGTGAGTCATGTACAATGCTCAGAGCATTATGTCTTATATAACAACTTCCCAATAAGTGTTGGCCATTACTAGAAAGTAATATCCAAAAAAACTACCTCTGATGATGGAATTTGAATAGTGTATACTTCTTTTGTATACTTCCAGATTAATTTAGATGATGTTACTCTTTTATTATCCACTTCCATTCATGTGTCATACATTTAGGTACTGGATTGGAACCTACTAAAATTATATTTTACTGTCTTGGGTTACTTTCCTACAGGATCTTTGGAAATGGTGACTTTACTACAGTTTGGCTTACAGTTTCCTGTAGCACTTAGATGATGCTAAGAATACATGTTATGAGCTGGGTGCGGTGGCACAATCCTGTAATCTCAGCGGCTCTGGAGGCAGAGGCAGGAGGATTGCAAGTTTGAGACCAGAGGCAGTCTGCATAATTTAGCGAGACCCTTGTCTCAAAAAGTAGAAAAAATGGGCTGGGGGTGCAGCCCAGTGGTCCAGCACTTGCAAAGCATGCAGGCACGGGGCCCTGGGTTCAACCCCCAGTACCAAACAAACAAACAAACAAAAAACAAAAAATAATACATGTTATAAAATTTTTGATGAATAAAAGGAAAAACAATGAGATTGAACTTATTATTTGTTACTTAATCATCCTTATGCGTACAGAGGCCTGCAGCCATACCACTGTGTTGTCAGATCCCATCAGATCTCGGAAGCTAAGCAAGATTGGGCCTGGTTAGTGCTTGGATGGAAGACTGCTGGGGAATAGCAGGTGCTGTAGGCTTGGGAGAAGGACCTGGCAACCCACTCCCAAAATACAATCAGCCATTGAAAACCCTATGTGTAGCAGAGAAGCACTGACAATACTGTTTTGCCTGTTGTACATAGGGTCACTATGAGTTTGACACCTACTCGATGGCACCTAACAACAACAACATACATACAGAGAGTGCCCGTAGCCATCCCACTGTGGTGTCCGATCCCATTAAATCTCAGAAGACAAGCAGGGTCAGGCCTGGTTAGTGTTGGGATGGGAGACCTCATGGGAATACAGGGTGTTGTAGGCTTGGGAGAAGGACCTGGCAGCAGCCCCCTCCCCAAACAATTAGCCATCAAAAACCTTATGAATATCAGAGAAGCACTATGCCAGGCATGATACAGTGCTGGGTAGTGTTTTATCTGTTGTACATAGGGTCCCTATGAGTCGGACCAGACTCAACAGCACCTGACAACCACAACAACCGCCACCATATACAGAGAAATGACATAGGAATTACAGGTGAAACTGAATTCTAAAGGAATATTTGAATGCAAGTTTAATTTAGCTGACTTTATGAAGAATTTAATCTTTTATGCTAGATGTGATTTAATTTAAGCTCCCTGTATGGATCAAACTGACAAGAGCATCATTGTATGTACAAAATAATAAATAAATAAAACACCCCTCTGTGGAAAAACTGAAGATGTTTAGAGTGGACAATAAGTTTGGCAGTCTACCACGGAGGATTTATGTAGGAAAATCAAGTTAGGAAGGTCATAGCCAATATAGCCAGATTGAAGGTCTGGGAACGTACAAAGTTTTTATTGTTTTATTTTTATTTATTTTCTTATTTATTTGCTGGCAGTGGGAGATAATGGGATAATTGTTGGACAGAAGACCAGTGTGGTTGCTCATAAAGATCAGCCCCACAGGGATGTATAACCAAGTGAAGTGAAAAGAATCTAGAGACAGGAAGACGCACTGGGCAGTTATTAAAATGATCCACATTGAACATTATTATGGCCTGAAATAGAATGATTATTTCCTTACAATTTGCAGTTGCCTCTCACTTATACTTGCTCAGCATAAAAGTACAGATGGTAGTGTTTGCTTTACTATTGGCTTATGATATTTTTTCTTATAATCTCTAGAATTTATACATCTGAACTTTCACAAAATAACTACTAATAACTTGGTTATGTATCTCCTTTAAATGTGAATAGAGAAGATAATTTTAAATTTTGCCATCATTAAAAAACAGAAAGCCTGTATTAAGGTCAAAAGTCTGAAGAATGAACAGCTAAGGGAAAGGTAGAATGATAACAGCGATTTGTGTTTTTACCTCTTTTAAAATCAATTCCAGTGACCTCTTCATAGTAAAATAAGGCCAGACATATTTATTTGATGAACTCAGTAAACTAAAAGTGGAAAAACACATTGAAAAATCTTTTACTGGTTATTATGATGGGTGGACAAAGAGAAAGATCTGCTGTCAATCAAAATTAAAAGATTAGGCAGTATTTATGGGATTAACTGTGCCAGTCAGTTTTCTTAGTTGGTTATTTTAGCCAACTCTGAATTGGTTGTTTATGTCCAAGTATTTGCAGTGTGAGGTAGATTATCTAAAACTTGCTATTATTTTGTGCAGTTAAAATCATTTTAACAAAAAATTGTCACTTCTTTTTATTTTTTTAAAATTATTTTAGTTCAGTATCTAATTTTGATAATGGCACATTAAAAATAACTATGATAGGGAAATTTTCTCCTGTTTGGTGTATATCATACATATCAAAATAAATCATGCTAATAGAAAGGAAGTCAAGCATGGTGGTATACCCCTATAATCCCAGCACTTAAGTGGCTAAAGCAGGAGAATCCTGTGTTTGAGACCAGCCTGGGCTACAAAGTGAGTTTAAAGCCAGCCAGGGCCATACAGTAAGACCCTATCTTTAAAAAAAATGGACTTTATGTTTAATATAAATATCATTGACTAGGAAGATGATTTTTCCCATACTTCTCACTATATTGAAGTCATGATTCATGAAACATTTGGCAGAAAGTTATTTCAACAAAGACATGTAAAAATAAATAGGCTTCATCTCGATCTGTTGTAACTGACTTGTTTCCTTCATTAATACGTAGAAATTCAAGAAGAAATTAAATATAAAAACCAAAGGCTCAATGCACAAGCATATCCATTTTCCCTTTCTCAAAAGTCCTACTTTTTAATAGTAAGTTCTGTTATAACATTTAACATTAGTTACTAAATAAACATCTTAAAAACTCTAGTGATGGTACCAGCTATCATACATAAATCATAAGAAAAGAGCAAGTTACCTAGGAGCATAGCCATTAACATGTGAAAAACTTGTGTCTTGTCTCCAAACATTTTCTGGGGGGGTGGGGAGGGAGAGAGAGAGAGAGATGCAGCTGAGCACCTACTGTGTTGGAAGAGAGAGTTTCTGATGGTTTTGCACCATATCCAAGAGCGTAGGCTTGGTTCTCAGTGTCTGTTCTTCCTCTCAGACAGCAATTGTAAGGGCTCAGTTTTGACTCATTTCTCCGCAGGCTGGATTAGTGTGGCTCAGCATAAGACTCATCTGTGCTACTTACCAAGCCTGCTAGTTATATTCTTAGCTCCGATCCCTACTGAGCACTTGGTGCCACTTCCCCCCCTTACGTCGCCCCAGTGGATGTTGATGTGATCACCACGCTGACTGTCCACACTGTCACTGTGGAAAAGTGAGTTCTGAGGGATCTGGGCAACCTCTATTATGGAAAATTGTTGTTGTTGTTAGGTGCTGTCGAGTTGGTATCTGACATAGTGGCCCTCATAGGGTTTTCAATGGCTGACTGTTTCAGGATTGCCTTGGGAGTGGATTGCCAGGTCCTTCTCCCATTTTTGTGGTGCTGGGAATTGAACTCGGGACCTCAGAGACTGCAGCGCAGCGCTCTACCAAATGAGCTAAATCCTAGCATGGAAAATGAGCGCTTGCTTTTAGTTTTCTTAACATCATAGGAAATGCTTTTTGTTGTTCTGATTTTCCTTGTTTTTTTTTTTTTTTTAATCTGTTTTGCTTTTGAACAGTGGTTAAAATTTTCATGGTAGGTCACAGTTGAAAGAGGTAGAGGTCACTCTGGTGCTCAGGACCTAAGTCCTTGGGGTGATGGAGAGGATGGTTGTCTATGACCCACTCACTGAGAAATAATGAGCAACACTAGACAGGAGATCGTGGCGAACAGTCAAGGAAGTTTATTGTCAGATAGATGTGGTCCCCACACAGCCTGGCTGTAATAATAAAGCGAGGCATTAACTATAAGCGATTTTTTTACTTTTCTGACAGCCTGTTAGAGCGGGGGCAAGTTGCTTCTTCCAGTGCTGGCTATCCTAATTTTTTGTTGTATTACTTTTTATGCATGTTCTTACCCATAATTCAGTTTGTTTTTATTCATGAGCTTCCGTGACTAAGCATGTGATGGTAAGGAGTGTATCATGAGGTTGGGTTCTATCCAGGGTTAACCTTTCTTTTTCTACTGTACGTGCTTAAACTTGCCTGCAGCCATAGCCCCCTGGCAAGGGATCCCATCAGATCTCAGAAACTAAGCAGGGTTGAGCCTGGTTAGTCCTTGGATGGGAGACTGCTTGGGAACACCAGGGCTTGGGAGAAGGACCTGGCAACCCACTCCCAAAAAACAATCAGCCATTGAAAACCCTATGAACAGCAGAGAAGCACTGACAATAGCACTGACAGAGAAGCAAAAACAGCCTGTTGTATGTAGGATCGCTACCATTCGGACACCGACTCGATGGCACCTAACCACAACAATAGTATTGGGGAAAGATGGGCAGGCGTTCCTATCAGGTGTGTAGTTCCTTTGTGAACAAAAGCATTTTAAAGCATTTTAACCTATCTTGACAGGCAGAATCTGTCAGGGAATGAGATGACTTTGCTTCTGTTTGTTGGCCAAAAGTCACATGATCCTGTGTGTATTCTGAGAAGACATGGCAAGGAATGGACTCAAGCACACAAACACAGGAGTGGGGATGAGGAGAGAATGATTTAACTCTTTCCGCCTGGGATGAAGCAACTGCAAAACTGGATGGAGCAGACACAACATCAGGTAAAGGCATATCGGTCCCAGTTGACAATAAACTTAACAACTTGTTGTTGTTGTTAGGTACCGTCGAGTCGGTATCCGACTCATAGTGACCCTCTGTACAACAGGGGAAACACTATTGTCAGTGCTTCTCTGCTGTTCATAGAGTTTTCAATGGCAGATTGATTTTTGGGAGGGGGTTGCCAGGTCCTTCTCCCAAGCCTACAGCTTCTGGTGTTCCCAGGCGGTCTCCCATCCACGTACTAACCAGGCCCGACCCTGCTTAGCTTCAGAGATCTGACGGGATCGGATGCCACAGGGCTATGGCTGCAGGCAAACTTAACAACTAGTGGTAATAATTATTAATATTTATAGAATTTACTGTAACTTATGGTTTACTTTCATATATATTACCTCAACCTGTCATTGAAACATAGATTCATGGCAATATGGCTTCTAAAATTTTTGGCAGTATTGAGGGTATCGTTGATAATACTATCTGGGGCAAAAGAGCTGTCAGGTCCTCAGTTCCTCTTTAACTCCAGATCTGATATGGAAATATTTTTGTTTTAATAGGAAGAGATAAGAGATAAACATTCGAGTAAAGAAAACTAAGTTGATAGTGAGGTTACTTAAAATTGTGTCATTAGAGAAATTGTTGAGGAAAATGGGGACCATTAAATTTATGAAGAGCAAATACCAGACCACATCAGAAGGGTCTTCATGCAGCTGAATGTCCATCCCATGAAATTTTATATTTGATCCCATTTGAGAAAACCAGTACAAGTGCTTCTCTGCTATTCATAGTGTTTTCAATGGCCGATGGTTTGGGGATTTTTCAGAAGAGGATTGCCACTTCCTTCTCCCATAAGAGGTTATAGGATGGTACATTTATGCTCACTAGGCAGAATCTTCTAGTAGTAGATGCTGACCAAGCACTGAGTCAGCTGTCTTGGGAGACAGCATGTTTCCTAACATTGGAGATGTACAAACTCAGAAAGGATAGCCATTTGTCATGGATGGAATAGTGGAAATTTAGGAAAAGATGGATTATGAAGTTCAGTAGTCTCTATTGATTTTTCTAGTCCTGATATTCTGTCAGAATTTCAAAGTAAAGATTATGCTTCAATAATAATAAATAATAATGCTTAAGTGCTTAATGCTTAAATATGCTTAAATGCATAATTTCTAAGATGATAATATACCAAATATAATAAGACTCTGTAACTCCATAATGTTAGTGTTTTCAAACTACAAAAAGGGGAAAGCAATGATTTACTTAGGAGGCAACTCTAAGGCTTAAAAGAGGCAACTATTGATCTATAAATGCTACTCATCTTGCCACAGCTCCTCACCCCCATTTTTATTTGCTTAAGAGGATGGCCAGGTTTCATAGATCTACAGGGTTCTTCTGTGTGTGGATAATAGTTAAATTTTGCTTTTCCAGAGGTCACTCTCCATAAGTGACCTCAACTATCTGAACACATTCAAGAACCAACATATGCTCTAAAAGTTCCTAAACTTAAAAACAGAGCTTGCAAGGTTGACTTCTTGCTTGGGCTCTAGTTCATTTATTATTACTTTAGACAAAACTAGTATAAGCTTGACTGTCAAATTTCTCAGATTATGGTGAAATAGAATCAGCAAAAGGAAGAGAAAAGGAGGCGTACCGTGTATTTTTGAGCAGCCACAAGACGTGACAACCAAGAGCTAGATGGTAGATGTGAATGGATGGCGCTAACGCTTATTGACTCCCGAGTCTGTGCCAGGCATTGAGGTGAGGTCTTTACCCATGTGGCCACCTAATAACTTCAGTGAATGATGAAGAGTGTCTTGCTACCTTCATTTCATGGGTGGAATGTAGCAACTGGCACTCGATCTGCTTAACTCCCGAGATGAGCTTTATTTTTTCTCTACAGTGTGGTGCCTCCAAGGAAAAAAATATAAGTTGGCATAACATAATACAGAAAAGTATAGCCACTTAGAGATACTAAGAATAGGACCAAAATCAATATGTAAACAGTGTCGGACCATAATCAGTAGTATAAGCCATTAATTACATACACATTGTTTATATTTTTATCCAGAAATGCAAGAATATGTGACACATTTTTTAACTATCTTAGTGTGTAATGATTACTGAAGTAAAGCAAATTCCTTCCTAAGGATGATAGAACTGTGTTATATCTCAAGCCTTTTTATATGAGCCAGCTCTGAACTTAATGATATCAGAAAAATGTGGTGTGACTATTGGTGATTTATTTTGCATAAGGTTTCATTTTTGTGTACAGCATAGAGCAAAAGGGCCGTTTCTCCTGGGCCCATTCCTTTGTTCTACTTTATTATCACACTATTTTGAAGTTATGGTTCAAAGACACATGCGCACACTCTCTAGACCTGGCATTTGTTCGGAAACATAGTATAGCTCAGATAAAAAAATACCGAGCCCAAAGTAAGATTTTATTCAGTCTGTTGTGTGAAAAGCATTCTGACGTCTTCAAACAAAAGGCAAACAGCAGAAAGCTTTGTGTTTCAGTTCTACGTTTCACTTGATTTTACACTTCAAAAGTTACTCTGGAGCTCAGTGGATACAAGTGATTTTTAGTTATTTTATAGACGAACACGTAGAAAATACAGCATTGTATGCACTCTTGTTGACGTTACTATGAAAAGTAATTTCAGAGAAACTCAACCCAGTTCAGGCAGAACTGTCCTAATTGGCTTTGATCAGTAAATCATCAGAAATGGCTCTGCTTTGCTTAGTCCTTTTCTCCCTCTCCTTGTCAAAAGTGAATGATTAAACACTCATGTCACAGTGAGTTACAAAAACCTGCTTTGTATTGGGTTCGACGTGTTGCTGTTCCAAGGCAGGTTTGCTTTCTCTCGGCCACGGTAAGAATTGGCTTTACATTCCTTAGTGGTGCTGTTTGTCATTTCTCGCAAATTTATTAATATTTTTGTTCTGCACAGCTACAAAAATAATGTCAAAGGCCAAGTAAATTACTGGTTTGGTGAGGCCTACCCGACATGAAAGGCCCTCTACAATCTGGCTTTTATTTATCCCCCAGCATAACTTTCCACTGCTCGATACATAATGGTCTGTTGTTGTTGTTGTTGTTGTAGTTAGGTGCCGTCGAGTCGGTATCCGACTCATAGCGACCCTATGTACAACAGGGGAAACACTATTGTCAGTGCTTCTCTGCTGTTCATTGGGTTTTCAATGGCAGATTGATTTTTGGGAGGGGGTTGCCAGGCCCGTCTCCCAAGCCTACAGCTTCTGGTGTTCCCAGGCGGTCTCCCATCCAGGTACTAACCAGGCCCGACCCTGCTTAGCTTCCGAGATCTGATGGGATCGGATGCCACAGGGCTACAGCTGCAGTAATGGTCTGTAGTGAAACGTAATTTCAGTAGAATCGAAATTAAGACATGTTCAAAGCTCTCTCTTTCCCTCTCAGCTTATGCAAAGTCCCAGCTTCCCCTCAGGGCTCAGCCCAGTGGGTGCTTACCTTATTGGAAAGCCCTCTCTAGCAACTCTGGCGTTTGTCCTCGAACCCCTGAAGCTATCTGTACAAAGCCAGCATATGCCATATGCTCTTGCTGTTTATTGTTTAGCGGTTGCAATTTGCTTTCGCTAACTGTATTGTAAGATGCGTAGCTGTGAACTCCCGCGTCTTTACCTTTCTAGTGTACTACTTAATGCCATTCTGCCTTACTGTATATGGTGTTTTATGCCGTATGCTGTACTGCACAATAACACGGTATAATCCATATATTTGGATTAAATGTATTCAATACTGTCATCAGCTCCCCAAATCAAAACAAGCACGCATTCAGGCTTTTCTCAGGCGTGAAGGAAGAGCGTGTTGCATTGCAAGACAATGCTGGTTGTTATTGGATTCAAAGGTTGTGAATCCGGCATTTACAGATGACTGTGGCTTCCGCGAAGGAGCCAGGTGCCATGGTACGCGCCTGTAACCCCAGTGACTCGTAAAGCTGAGGTAAGAGGATTGAGAGTTTCAAGGCCAGGGGCAGGTGCACAACTTAGTGAGATCTTGTCTCAAAATAAAAAATAAGACAGGAGCTGGGGTGCAGCTTAGTGGTAGAGCACTGACAAAGTACGTGTGAGGCCCTGAGTTCAACCTTCTAGTACTGGGAAAAAAGTTTCCATGAATGGAAATTACAGGTCTGCAAATGGCCTGCAAGTACAAGCAGTATTGTGTGGCTTATTGCTATTGCATTTTTCAAGGCACAAATTTATAGTAGAGGGTCTGTAAAATGTAATATCATAAGAAATGCTTGATGGGTTACGTTTAAAAGTGCAGATTCTTAGGACGTATCCCCAGAAATTTGGGTTCATAAATATGGATCAGGCCCAAATGCTGCAGTTTTACAAGCACCAATGTAAGTCTAACCATGACTTTCAGGTGTGGCCTAAAGTTTCTACAAATTTCCAAAGAGATATTTGACACCCAAAAAACCAAGAAGGTCTGACTAAAGAAAACTCTTTTAGAGATACAAATTGTATCAATTCATATATATATGAATTGATATACAATTGTATACAATATACAATTGATACTATATGTATATATATATATCCTATTTATATACATATATACACACAAACACATAAACACATATACATACATACATACATCTCTCTCTCCGTATATATATTTATTGTCATTAGGTGCCATCGAGTTGGGTCCAATTCATAGTAACCCTAGGAACAGCAGAGGGAAACACTTCCAGACACTGTGCCATGTCTGCTACTATTGTCAGTGCTCCTCTGCTATTCACAGGGTTTTCAATGGCAGATTCTTTCGGGAGTAGGCTGCCAGGTCCTTCTCCCATATATAAATTCAGAGAACCAGGCTTTGGGTTGGCATTTAAACGGTCGCTAATAGTTATCAGTGGTAGTGGTCTTCAGAATAAACAAGTTAATTGATAGAAACTCCTGGATAAAAAGCTGGAAATACTGCACCAGAATGTTTCCCTAAAATTACTATTTAGCCAAAACCTCAAGTGTTTAACTTACCATGGATCACAATATATGCCGCCTCTTAACTGAGTAGATTTTCTATGTCCTTTATAAACAGAACCTATTAAGGTTGCAATAGGGAATTTCCCCTTACGCTGTTCATCTTTGCCCTAAACATTTTCCATTTCACTTAGTACATATTTAAAATAGATAATTGGCATATTGTAGCAAACACAGGATGACTTATCTTCCATATGTTAACTGGCAAGGCTATTTAATAAATTCAGAAGAGGGAGGAGGCTCTGCAGGGGACGGTCCTCCACCATCTGCAGCTAGGCTCAGAGATCTTCATCTGCCCTGGGGAAAGGTCTGGCTGCTGCCACCCAGCTGCTGTTAGAGGCTGCCAGGGTAGAATTTCCCTCTTCCACTCTTACACCCTGTCTTCCTGCATGCCCCCAACATGGCAGCTTCCAGCGAACAGGAAGGTGGAAGTAAAAGCTGAGGACTCTGGGTAATGCAACCCCGTGCCACAGAGGGTATCTGCCTGAGAGAGAAAAGTCCTGGCTGGAATTGGGGCTTTGTTTGCAGTTTGTTGGTCTGAAGTAGCTGTCAAATTGGGGAGACCTCCCTTCAGCTTAGCAGAGTTACAACAAATGATTAGCAGGTGCCAGAAACTGAAGAGGAACTGTCTCCCCCTAACAGGACTGTGATGTGGTTTCCACCGCTCCCTAGCATCGCCAGGGACTATGGCCAACGACTGCACATTGAACCTGTTGGTGAACACTGGGTCTGGTTAAGAAAACAAAAAAAGGGAAAGAGAGATGGGCATGAGGGAAGGAGAGGTGCACAGCAATATTAGTAACAACATTATTCATAAACGCCCAGAAGTGGAAGAAGCAACCCAAGGGCCCACTGAGGGGTGACTGGGTAAATAAAACGTGATGTACATATAATGGATTACTATTCAGCCTTTAAAAAGGAAGAAAATTCTGACAACAACCACAATTTGATACTACTATACAGTATATGGGCTGGGATTTAGCTCAGTTGGTAGAATGCCACTCTGCAGTCTCTGAGGTCCCGAATTCAATTCCCAGCACCACAAAAATGGGAAAAGGACATGACAGTCCACTCCTGAGGCAATCCTGAAACAATCAGCCATTGAAAACCCTATGAGGGTCGCTATGAGTCGGATATGACTTGACGGCACCTAACAACAGCACGGTATATATGCATTTCTATATGTATATGTGTATATATAATTTTATTCCCCAGAGAACAGTTAAGTACCTTTCTCTGGACATTGTTCCATCGGCTGCCAGGGTTAAAAACCCCCTGCATTTGTAACCTGATTCCCTACTTGGCTGCTGTTGAGCAGCCCCAGAAGATGAAATACCCAAACCTATACTTGCCCTTTCTTCTTTTAAACAGAACCTAATTTCCTTGCAAGGGCAGATTCTTTGGTCCTCTGAAGAAACCTCTCATGTCTATCCAGTTGCACATCTTATATTTGATCCATAGTATTATAAAATTATGTTTTATTACCAGTTCTATGTAGTCATATTGATTCATTTAAGTGAGGCTTTAGAGGTCTGTAGTTTTATGCTCTGAATTTTATGAAACAGTGTTTAATTTTTTTTTGAAAAAAATAGCTCATTTCCCTTTCCCCTTTCAGTGACTAGGATTCTTTGTTGGGATACAACACTACAGTTGTCAGAGTTTGGGAAATGAATATTCAGTAATGATACCAAGAGAAATGACTACTATACCTGAGCACCCAAAGCTGTAATCCCAAATATCCTATAAAACATACTTCCTTTCATTTGGACTCTTTTTTAAAAAATTAAACATATACTTTCTAATCCAGGCAATTCCCAAGTACTATTAATTATTTTTATGCCATGCTTCAGCTACTTTCCATGTGAACTATTTCCTTACCGCTCAGAACATGTTCTAGAAAAAAGCATTGAAGCGCCAACATTATGGAGACAGATTATCTGAGTTAGTTTCAAAGCATCAGCTTCTGCCCAGTGCCAGCCTCATTCCAGCTGTCTGCAACCATGGTCCTGTTAACCTGCGAGTTTTCTAGTGCAGCCAGGTATTAGCTAGACCATGATATTTGAAGTGCTTTTTCTTATTTGCAAGTGGGAAATTATACCTGGGTGTATGTATTTATTGTATGTGTCTGTAAAGTATATATATATATATATGTTGTGTGTTTATATTATATATACATGTTATGCACATAGATACACACAATTGGCCCTTTGTATCTGTGAAGTCCACATTGATAATTTAACCAACCTCAGACTCAAAATATTCAGAAAAGGTTGCATCTGTACTCAACAACTATAGACTTTTTTTTTAATTGGAATTTTTTAATGTACACTTTGATGTGATTCATTCTGACATGCTTTTCATTGTGACATTTCCATATATGCGTTTTGATCTACATTATTCATATAGGTTCCCCTTTACCTTCTTGTATGCTTCCCCCCCACCCTCCCCATCAAAGTCTTCTGTATAATTTACTTGGTAATATTTTTCTATATGTCCTTGGGTTCCAGTTCTGTTTAAGGTAGAAACTTTTCCTGTAGTGGACTTTGTTTTTATCTTGTCAGAACAATTGCATGCATTTTCTAGACCATGTATATTGACACCAATAGACTTTTATTTCTGATCATTATTCCTTAATAATGCAGCATAGCAACTATACAGCATTTGCACTGTATTAGGAATTATAACCAATCTAGAGATTAAAAAGAACACAAGAGAGTGTGTGCAGGTTCTATGTATACACTACGCCGTTTTATATAAGGGACTTGCCCCCCAGATTTGAGTACCTCCCAAGGTCCTGGAACGAATCCCCTGAGCATAATGAGGGATAAGGATACATGTATATATGTGGCTTTGGTTTTCTGCCTTTGTTGCCAGAGTGAAAATCCACACCCCATGTGCAGAGGAAGGTACAGGGAAAACTAGAAGGACCTCAGGTGCTCACAGCACCACCCTGGTGCTACCAACTGCATGCAGTGAGAAGCCACCAGGCTTCTTGAGTCCCTCTTGCCTGGGACTGAGGCACCATGGGATGCCGTACTCTGCACCAGCCTTACAAACCCTCTGCTGGCCTCATCCCTAATTTCTCACAGCTTTGAAGTTATATCCCACCAGGCACGGTCATGCATGCTGTCATTCCAGCATTTGGGAGGCAGAGGCAGACGGTTTATGAGTTTGAGGCCAGCCTGGGCTGCCTACCGAGACTCTGTCTCAAAACAGAACAAAATCAACCAACCAACCAACAAACAAAAGAATCCCCCAAACCCCAAACCCTAAAACATCTTTGCACCAGGACTCCCAAGTCTCAGCTGTGAATTCTGTAAGAAGATCCTTTACTGTAGCCAGCCCTGGACCCTCTCACATATTGACTCTATTCTAACCCTGAACTTGAATCACCTTGGCGTGATCTGCTCCCACGGTAGGGTCTACCCCTTCCTTCGTGACATTTTTCTGAATTCTTCTTTGTTCCTCTCATGGTCTGACTTGCCAACAGCTCTTAGAAAGCCTTTCAATTATGGCAATGCACTTTTGAAAACTGGTTAAGTTCAACTTCAGTAAAGCAGAAGTCAGTCACTCGGATGTGCAAAACCCAATAGCAGGATTTGTCATGACGTTTCAGGATGCAGCTATCACCGGCAAAGCCCCCTGCGGTCTGTGGAGTTATAGATGGTGCTCACTTTGCTTGTTAACGAGAGACCGCAAGGCAACCACCAACGTTTTTTCTCCATTTGAACTTCTTCTGATGCAATCATCTTCCATTACGGTGACAACTTCACAGCAGAGTCTTGGTTTGCTTTTTCTATACTCTTCCAAATGACGCATTAAACAACTCTTCTGAGGGATCAGAGGAAGCCACAAGAAAGTTATGAGGTTCCGTCCAGCTGCAGACACTTTACCCCTCTCTCGGAGTTTCTTGAAGTTAGCCTGTGGGATCAATAGTTATCACGGGAGGTGGACAGGCCAACAAAGCAAATGGTTATATAAGGTTCTTTTCCTGAAGATTCCACGCTAAAAACGAATTTGTTTTCCCTCCAACCCACTCCTAAGGGGCTTGGGAATGTTAGCGGTTTGATGAATATCACGACTGAGAAAGATTGGGATGTTTCTAAGATGCCATAAAAGGAATTGTGTTTCTGGTCCCTGGGTGAGTCCTCTCGCTTGTTCAAATTGCCCCTGGCCCGCTCTTCTTCATGTGTCTACCCTGAAGTGATTTCTGCCTCTGTCTCTGGTTCAGGGAAACAGTTTCTTGGGAAAGTATTTCAACAATTCTAGGGGATAGTTTTTGCTCCAAAATATATGAATTTTCAAAGGATAAATGATAATGTTTTCATAACCTCCATAAGGTCGATGGCAGCACATATTTAGGAGTTTTAGGCTAGCAAGTGGGCTGGGATTTAGCTCAGTGGGTAGAGCGCCGCTCTGCAGTCTCTGAGGTCCTGAGTTCAATTCCCAGCACCACAAAAATGGGAGAAGGATGTGGCAACCCACTCCCAAGGCAATCCCGAAACAATCTGCCACTGAAAACCCTATGAGGGTTGCTATGAGTCGGACACGACCCGACGGCACATAACAATAACAACAAAGGCTAGCAAGTGATAATTTAAACAGGAAATTTCTCTCTCTCTTTCTTTCTTTCTTTCTTTCTTTCTTTCTTTCTTTCTTTTTTATTTTTTTTTTTTTGGTACCAGGGTAGCTGAACTCAGGGCCTCACTCATACTTTATAAATGCTCTACCACTGACCTGCCACTCCCCAACCCCCCTTTTTTTTACTTGTATTTTTAGATTGAGACAGGGTCTTGCTAAGTTACGCAGGCTGCCTCTGGCTTCGAACCTGTGACCCTCCTGCCTCCACCTCCCGAGTTGCTGGGATGACAGGTGTGCAACTTCACGCCTGGCGGGAAATGTGTCTTCTAAAAAGAATCAAGTAGAGACTCTCTCAGATTGCTTTTTTCATCAGAGCAAGAGAGAGAGAGAGAGAGAGAGAGAGAGAGAGAGAGAAAGAAGATTTAAAGTATTTTGAGTTGCTGTTTTCTTATCCACAATTTAAAAGGTTCATTTCTTTAATCCTTTTTAAGGTGTGAACAATAGAACCTTATGGGTAAAAAAACCCAGGACGTCATCTTGTGCTCAATGTAGGGAGCCACGTATGTCTCGCCATAACTCGTGTTCTGTCTGCTGTGTTAATTCTTGGAGCCCTGGAAAAGCTGCACATACTCATGATATGAAAGACACCTGGATGTGCCTTTGGGCCCTGAGCTTGTTCTCTCCGCTGCCCAGGAGCCCCAGGGGTCGCTGTTCAGGTTCCTTTGCTAACCTAGAGTCTCAGGTGGAATACAGGCTCAGTGCCCACCGTGGGCACTGAGCAAGGGCATTTGGCAGAAACCCTTGCAGTCTGGTTGGCCATTTGTCTTCTCGGAGCAGAAGAGTATCCGATTGCTATAATTAAGTTTGGGCTGGAATTTAGCTCAGTTGGTAGAGTGCTGCTCTGCAGTCTCTGAGGTCCTGGGTTCGATTCCCAGCCCCTCAAAAAATGGAAGAAGGACGTGGGAATCTACTCCTGAGGCAATCCCGAAACAATCAGCCATTGAAAACCCTATAAGGGTCACTATGAGTTGGACATGACTCGATGGCACCTAACAACATAACTAAATTTAAATTTACTTATTTCTCATCCGTTATTTATTTATCACACATTCATTCGAGACAGGCTCTCGTTACATAGCCCAGGCTGGCCTCCAACTTTCTAAATAGCCCCAGCTGACCTCCAACTCACGATCCTCTTGCCTTAGCCTCCCGAATACTGGAATCCAGGCATGCAACACTGTCCTACGGTTTCTCTTCTATAATTTACTGCACATTTTAATAATGTGCTTATAATTTAGTGCCTTAATAAAAGAACAAAATTATAACTGGTGTTTTTTTCCCCCCGTTGCTGTGCTTTTCTCCACAATCTTCTTCTGGAAGCAGAAGTTAAAGTGATCCCTTTTAAAGATCTGGCCTCCTTTCTGCAGCACCTCCTCTTCCCATCCTTCAGTGAGGCTCATTGCTAATGGAAGACCAGAGCCTTCACCCTTACTATCACTGTTGTTTTGAACAGTGAGGTATTTAATATACCAGGAATAAGGAAGTAGCAGGTCTTACATCATTTTCACGCGGAGATGGGCAAGGAAGCAGGGTGTGTGGGGGGTGGCTTCAGGATGCCAGAGCAGTGAACACTCAATTTTCAAGACTTAGAAACTGCAGTTAAGAATCTCAGTGCCTGTCGCTAACATAAAAAGATGATAACAGACCAGCCAGACCTTCCAACAGAGCACTTTGATGCCTACGATGGCCCCAAACCAAGATCTCTTCCTTTTTTTAAAATTGTGGTTATTTATGTTGTTGTTGTTGTTGTTGTTGTTGTTGTTAGGTGCCATTGAGTTGGATCCAACTCATAGAGACCCTAAGTATGACAGAATGAAACACTCCCTGACACTGTGCCATGCCTGGCACCATGTCAGTGCTTCTCTGCTATTCATAGGGTTTTTGATGGCTGATTGTTTTAGGAGTGGGCTGCCAGGTCCTTCTCCCAAGCCTACAGCCCCCATCTTCCCAGGTGGTCTCCCCTCCAAGGACTAACCAGGCCTGAGCCTGCTTAGCTTCTGAGATCTGACAAGAGTGGATGCCGAGGTGGTACAGCTGTAAACATATTTATAACAGTTTTAATATAATATTTATAAACATATTTATAACATATTTATAATAATACAGGTTCTAGCGTATTATTATTACTCTTATCAACAGTCTTTTGAACTCACTACCCTGAAAAATCAGGATTATAGAGGTGAAAGATCTGGAAGAAGAGAAATCTGAAAACTTCTTCCTATTCCACAAACTAATGCCCCACCTTATAGACATAAATGTTTCTGATAGCACATCGAAGCAAATACCAGACAGGAGTTTGAAGAAATGTCACATTTATCTATTTATATATTTTTAAAGTATTGTTTTGGGAAAGGTAATTTTCAACAGCTTAAAAAAAAAAAACTATAATTTGAGAGCCGGTAACATAATTTTGTCTAAGGATAACGTACAATTGTACAACTAATTAAACCAATTAGCCATAGTGAGTTTGTCTCAGGGGCTGGAAGTTGCTATGATGGCAGGGGGGGAACCAAAGTCTGTATAGCAGCATCTCAGAGAAAAATTTCCTTTCCAGAACCAAGTTACCTGAATTAATGAGTGTAGCTGAACGACTAGCTAAATCACAGCCCTTCCCGCCTGGAAACTCCTTGGATAGAAAATCCTTCAAAGGTTTCTGCATGTCCTCTGATGTGCAGAGCATGTCTCATTTTATTAAGATTCTCTCCTCCTCTAATGAAGGAGATTAGTTTTACGCTTTTTTCCCTACCCATGAATCTAACAGAGGGAGAGGAGAACTGGCAGAGAAAAGGTGGTACACAAATCTTTCCAAAGCAATGATCACTGTACCCGGGGGGCGAAGGAGCCATATAGATATGCAAATGTGGCCATTCATGTCCTTAGTGCCCATAAACGCTGAACAATTAAGCGTGAGATGCTTTGAGGGGTAATTCAGGTGAAAGTGCTTTTAGGGGAGGTGGAACAGCGAGACGCATTTTGCTTCTCATTTGCTCATTTTATTGTCGGTGGTGAGGACTTCCCAGGAAGCTAGCTACACTTGGGGGACCCATCCATGTTAATTAACTTCAAGCAAAGACTAAACCTGCCAAGTGTAGAAAATACATTTGAGATGCAGCTCCTCTCTCCAGATCGTATGTTCTCCCCTTCGAAGGAAGGCAAGGTCACAAACCGAAATGCCTGCAAATGCCCGGGGTCTGTTTGAAGAGGAAGGCTGTGTCCAGTTCCGGCTACGGACCCCTGGCTGGAAAGTGAGTCCACCGTTGTCAGGTGGGAATATGGGTCCGGGCCTTTGCATGGTTCTTTTCAGGGAACATCACGGTCTCCCTGGAAGTGATTAATGCCTGTTGGTCTGAGTTCAGATCCCGATGTTGCCGTTCTCTAGCTGTGTGACCCAGGAGATGAGAGTACCTCGGAGGATTTTGTGGGAGATTAAATATCAGGGCAGGGTCTGGCACAGAGAGCATTTAATGACTATGAGCCATTAGTATAACCTAAGAGGAGCCAGAAGTCTAGGTATGCATTTGTACCAGGTTAACATTTGTGTCAAATATTAGTCATTATTTTTTCTTTTAAAAATTATTGCGCTAGCTCTCTACACCCAAGGGTAATGTCCAGTCCAAGGACCTCCATTGTGACTTCTGCACTAAGCTCGAGGCTTTTCAAAGGCTCTTATGACTTTCACTGGTTTTAAGCCCTGGTGGCCACTGCTCAGACTTATTTATTTGCTTGTACAGATATATTCTCTTTCTATTTGCAAAAAGGACATTTGGTAACTTATACCAAAAAGGCAGAGTTACAACTAAATTGGCAGTCAGTAAAATTTTAAAAAGTATATGAGAGCAATTTAATAGGGTGAAACTGTGTAAATAGGAGAGTAGATGTTCCAGAAAACCAAAGCTCAGGAAGTGTACGGACATTGAAGAGAAAAAAAATGCATCAAGAAATATTGAGCGTTTGCTCAGGTCATCTTGGTTACCCAGGGAAGCCAAAAGAGATCCCGTTCAGCTTAGAACTCTGAAGTCTATAGAGAGCATTTGTGTGACACATATTCTTGACCATTTAGTAATACTTTTAAGAAAGAGTAGAGACATTTTTTCTGGAACAGCTCCTTAATTCTTTCTTCAGGACTGACTCCAAACCAACTTACTCATGGCCCTGGACAGGTATTTGAAAGAGGCAGAAAATGAAGAGGGCGGGGGGTTCAGGTGCTTCCTGGTGGAGGTTACCTGAGGATTCAGGGTGAAGGTTAGAAAACCTTGAGGAAAGAATTGTGGGCGCCATCTCTGTTTTCGCTTTCCCAGATGTGAACAATTGTAGGTCAGGCTCATCAGGAAGCTCAACAGCCATGATTGTCATATCATGTGCTGACTAAAAGGAGATCAATTTGTCCCACAAGCCAGGGCTGTGTTGGGGTTGGGAGAGTAAGAGGTAGGTGAACAGGCAAGAGGGGGAAAATAGCATAGGAAGGCTGAGAATTCTCATGATGCAACTTTGGTCCCATGCAAGTCCTTGAATGATTCTGGAACGGCAGTCCAAAATTCTACACCAAAAATACAGGGAAAATATCTTTAGCCTAAAATATTTTTGAAGGTGTTTACCAATTTTGAGGGAGAAGGATATAGCACTCGACTCCCCCAAACAATCCCAAAACAATCAGCCATTGAAAACCCAACTTGAGGGCACCTAACAACAACAACAACAACATCTGATTCTGTACTTCGGTTGTAGAAACACCTTACTAGACCTCCTGTAGAATGACTGATGTGGAGTAGGTCTGGAGACAGAGGTCGCTGAGGTTTAAAACAGCTGCACAATGTGTTCTGATAGAGTTCTTGGGTATGCACTTTCCTTGTCTGTCTTCCTATAATGTAAATGCCTGCAGCCATAGCCCTGTGGCATCCGATCCCATCAGATCTCAGAAGCTAAGCAGGGTCGGGCCTGGTTAGTACCTGGATGGGATTCCGCCTGAGAACACCAGAAGCTGTAGGCCTGGGACCCCCTCCCAAAAATTAATCTGCCATTGAAAACCCTATGAACAGCAGAGAAGCACTGACAATAGTGTTTCCCCTGTTGTACAGAGGGTTGCTATGAGTGGGATACCGACTTGATGGCACCTAACAACAACAACAACAACAACAACAACAACAACATAGTGTAAATTCCCAAAAGGCAGAGATTATTGTCTGTTTTGTATTTTCCAAGGCATGCAATAGTGCCTGGTGCAAAGTCTGCCCTTGATAAATATTTTATTGAGTACTTGACCAGAATTTTTTGTAGTTGTGTAGATGGGCTGGAGTTTAGCTCAGTTGGTAGAGGGCTGTACTGTACTTTCTGAGGACCTAGGGCCAATCCCCAGCACCCCAAAAATGGGAGAAGGATATGGCAGTCTACTCCTGAAACAATCCTGAAAAAAATCAGCCATTGAAAACCCTATGAGGGTGGCCGACTTGACAGCACCTGACAACAAAAACATGTATATAGATGCATACATGTACATGATTTTTTTTCAATGACAATTTTGGTTTTGGCATATTTTCTATTTTGAAGTTTCTATTGGACATTATTGATAAACAGGTTCATTTAATACCTCAAACAGGGTACAGATAGTTCTTTGAAAAAGACTTACCAACTTTGAATAATCATTGTAGTATCTTTTCTGAGATTTACTTCCTTATTCCAGTATATAGGTTGGGGTTAAGATCAGTTGGTAGAGTGCTACTCTATGCTTTGTGGGGCGCTGCGTTTCCCAACATCGCAAAAATGGGAGAAGGACCTGGCAGCCCTCTTTGAAAATAATCAGCCATCAGAAACCCTATGACTTGCAGTGAAGCACTGATAATAGTGCTGGGCGTGGCACAGTGTTGGGTAGTGTTTAGTCTGTTGTACAGAGGGTCCCTATACATCAAATCCAACTCCACAGCACTTACCAACAACAACAAGGATAGAATTGGAGCTCGATCTTTTAGAATTACAGTTTAACACGTGCATAAAATATCCGTTCAAATTACTTAGAAGAGTCTATAGTCTCAAACTTGGACTTGTAAGAAAAAAATGTATTTCCAAGGACAATGAGACTAAAATGTGAAGTCAGCACATGAATAAATGCTATTGAAAAACTCTTTGGGAGCCAAGCGCAGTGGTGCACACCTATAATTCCAGTGACTAGGGAGGCAGAGGCAGGAGGATCGAAAGTTCGAGACCAGAGACAGTGTGCATAATTTAGCGCTACCCTGTCTCAAAAAGTTAAAAAAAAAAAAAGGAAAAGAAAAAATGGGCTTGGGTGCAGCTCAGTGGTCCAGCACTTGCAAAGCATGCAAGCGTGAGGCCCTGGGTTCAACCCCAAGTACTGCAAAAAAAAAAAAAAAAAAAAAAGAAAGAATGAAAGAAAGAAAAAAACTTTCTTTGGGCAGGAGATACTCACTGTCTCATATACTTCATTGCTGTAAGACTACATGAAGCCTTGGATGAAACATGTTTGGCCTTATCTGGTTATTTCAGCTGGATTTAGGTACAGTGACAGGATTGCATTTTTAAGGAAAGTGAACCTTTCATTTTAGCAGCAATGTGCTTGCAGTGACTGAACGTGGGCAAAAGTGGCCCATGCACAGTTAGGTTGCCAGGTGGCTCTCCTCTGGCATTTGGTGTTAAGAGCTCTGCTGTTTCTGCCTGAGGTTTGAAGCCAGGACTTCACAGGATCCCCCGCTGTACTCCACAGTTCCCTCCACACAGAGCAGATGGGTGAATCGGAATAGAATCCCAGCCTTAGAGGCAACGGAAAGCGTTCCAGAGAGGGGCGAGGCTGTTCCTCTTGTTGAAATAAATGCTAATTGCCATTGGTAAGTGGAAGTTAAAACAGAAAATTGGACTTGGCTCATAAAATAGTTTAGAAACTTGTTAAAGGTGTTAGTATAACGACATTTTGCTGAACAGAGAGGAAATGTTAGCATTGAAAACCTTACTCAGTTGTTTCTAATGCACAGTGGTTGTTGTTGGTGGTTGTCAGGTGCTGTTGAGTTGGATCCGACTCATAGCACCCCTTCATACAACAGAACAAAACACTCTGCAACACTGTGCCAGACAGATAATCCTTTTATGTTTAAGCCTATTGTTGCAGCCACTGTGTCAATCATCCAGTTGAGGGACTTCCTTTTTATGGATGTTGTTAGGTGCCCTTGAGTTGGCATCTGACTCATAGCGACCCTGCCTACAACAGGCAAAGCACTAGTCGGTGCTTCTCTGCTGTTCATAGGGGTTTCAATGGCGGATTGGTTTTTGGCAGTGGGCTGCCAGGTCCTTCTCCCAAGCTTACAGCATCTGGTGTTCCCAGGTGGTCTCCCATCCAAGTACTAACCAGGCCTGACCCTGCTTAGCTTCTGGGATCAGATACCACAGTGCTATGGCTGCAGGACTCTTTTAATGGAGGATGGGATAATTCAAGGACAAACACATAAGTCATGAGATCCTTTCTGTAATTTTCAGGAGTAACACGTTCATTTGTACCAAAAATGCTATGCCATGTGGGCTCTTGTAATTTTTACTAAATTCGATCTGGCATGTATAGCATGAATAACTCCTTTTACTGATTTTTCTGATTATACCTTTTTATATAAGGCTCCATGGGGCTGGGATTTAGCTCAGTTGGTAGAGCGCTGCGCTGCAGTCTCTGAGGTCCCGAGTTCAATTCCCAGCACCGCAAAAATGGGAGAAGGGCCTGGCAATCCACTCCCAAGGCAATCCCGAAACAAGTCAGCCATTAAAAACCCTACAAGGGTCGCTATGAGTCGGATAGCGACTCGACAGCATCTAACAACAACATAACAACAACATATAAAGCTCGGCTATGCCAGTTACCATATTGTCTTATATTTTGCACATCTTTTTGATCACAATGTTTTCAGTTTCTCTTGGAAAAAGAAGCACATATTTTCATCATTGTATCCCTAGAACAGAGCCCAGTGCCCAGGATTGGCAATCTAAAATGTAATAGAATGAAGGAGCCAACATTCTTTCTAATAGTGGCCAAGGCTGGTCATACAAAATGTTTACTGGTTTCTGGAGTCAACTGTTTTATTCAACGATGTGAATGTGTGGGTTTAAATAAATGCCTAGACTTTTAAATCAAGTATTTGTGCTCTATTCTTATTTTAATTTGATATTTGCAATTATGAGCACAAATAGTTATCATAAGAGGCCAGAATATTTTGCCGACATGATTTTTGAGTGATTTTGAGGAATTTAAGAATAGTAACTATTATTGTGGGCTGGGGTTTAGCCTGGTTGGTAGAGAACATCTGTACTCTCTGAAGACCTGGGTTTGATCCTCAGCACTGCAAAAATGGGAGAAGGCCCTGGCAGCCAACTCCTGAAAAAAACCAGCCATGGAAAACTCCGTGAATGGCAGAGAAGCACTTGACATAATGTCGGGCGTGGCACAGTGTCAGGGAGTGTTTCGTTCTGTAGTATGCAGGGCCGCTATGAGTGGGACCTGACTGGATGGCACCCTAACAACTGTGTTAATGTGTACCTCACAGCAACTTCCACCTCTACGGATCCCTTTTCCATTGCCTTACTGCACGAGGTCTTGATACATTGAGAAGTCGCATTTTGAAGCCGTAGGGTGAGGGAGCAGCCTGTGACTCTGAATCACCAATGGAGGGAAACTGATGATGGGAATCCAAGTTTGGGATTCGCATGAGTGGAAAAGAAACCATCTCATTAAGCCACAGAGACTGGGGGCAGCCAGGACACCTTAAACTGAATGGTCATTCCTGGAAGTGCTTCAGAAATGAAGTCCAATGCACTTTTCTGGAACATTCTACTGCCTGTCCTGCTTGGATTTTTAGATTCATTGGTCAACCATGTCCTTTTGTCTGATACGGTAACATTAGCAATAGCCTCTGACTTCCAAGCACAATATTTTAAAAAACAAACTATAACTTCCTACCTTGTTCCAATAAGGATTTAAAGTAGCTGGCAAAAATTCATACAATATACCAAAGTCAAATAACTTAGAAAGAACAATGACAAAGAATAGAGGCTGTAGCACAAACAGAAAGAGGAAATTGAAATATTCCCAACAGTGAGGTCAATACATACATAAATTCCACAAAGACCTGCATGTTTGCAGACCTCATGCTTATTCCTAGCAACATACATGACTCTGAAATACGATGCATTACAAGATTTTACCATTTATAAAGATTTATTTGCCGGACTTTTAAAAACTGAGGTAAAAAGCGTGCAAGCTAGAAGCTGTTCTGGGAAAATACCACTTATCGTGATATTGACATTGGAGAGATTTTTCTCCTGCATAATCTCATGGAGAGGACAGTGAATAAGCCAATAAATTTCTACAGCAAATTTATGACAAATACTGCCATAAATTGAAGGCCATTCATTTCAAAACTGAAATATTAAAAGAAAAACAATCTGAAGTGTAATTAGACACCTATTTTTCCTTATTCCCTATTTACTTTTCTCAGAAATCCTCAATAGCAACTGAAGTATTTTCCTGAAGTATTTATCATTTCATCTACGGAGGAAAAGGTAAGATAGAAATCGGAATTGTGATTAGTTTTCTCCTTGGTATCTACGCAGTTGTGGGTAAATTGCTACTTATTAATAACACAGGGACAGCTTCAAAAATATGGAAAGGTTTCACAACATAAAGCAGAACCAAACACGATTGTTTATTGGAGAAACTACACAGGAATTTCCCCAGGGTTGGGAATAAGAATGCGGTAAATAAAGGCAGAATAGTAACTTAAGTTTGATTAATTAAATGACTTTAGTTAGAATAGCTGAGGAAGATTGCTTGAAACCAGATGGTGGTCCTCAGTGTCCATCTCAATAAGTATGGTAACTTTGTTAGCAAATTGAGTAGCATATAAGATATAACAGTATCATCAAATTTAATAACAAAAATCTGATACAAATGTACAGAATTTGAGATGCACTGTGATTCCGAGTGTACTGTATAAAAATGTTTCCCCTTTTATATGCTCCTATTCCTATTTTTTACGTTTTCACCTTGAGTGAAGGAATTATGATATGTGAACCAAGGTATTTTTCATGCCCACAAGGGGGCCCCTTTGTACCATGGCAGCAGAGTTCCCACAGGGCAGGTCTTACTGCTAATACACCATTTGGTTAAGTCCATAGCCTGCCACAGGCCTGGGGTTTTGCTTAATCGGTAGAGCGCCACTCTGTGCTGAGGGCCCAGGTTCGATCCCCAGCACCGCAAAAATGGAAGAAAGATGTGGTGGTCCACTCCCGAAAACAATCCTGAAGCTATCAGCCATTGAGCACCCTATGCATAGTCTGCCACACAATGTGGAGAGTCATTCCCACCTCCTGGGCTAACTTGTGAATCCTGGCTGACAAACATAACCGGAGGCTTCCTGGTAGGTGAAGAAAGGAGGGAGCCCAGCACTGCGCCCAGCCTGCCTCTCTGAGGCCAACTCCACGCATCCCCCACCAGCCTGGCAGGGGTTACTGCTGCATTCCTTTATGTCTGTCTCACACTGGGCCCCGGCGTATCCTGCAGGGTGGAAGTTCAGAGAAGCTACTGAGTCTACGGGCTTGCAGACTGCAGAGCCTATGCCTGCAAAGCGCCTGACCACTGTGCTGGTGCCAATTAGCAGGTTGTCCACCACAGAGAGCCAGCCAGGGAGCTGGAGAGAGGGGCTTCCCGTGGAAATAAACACCAGGAGCAAGGAAGGGAATTATTTTTATAACTTTGGTTTATATTATTTGGGAAAAATTTGATTAGTATGTCTCGAAATAAAATGGGATTCCAGGATAACTTTGATATCATCTGAACATTTTAACTCAAACATTTCATGAAATGAAATACCAATTGACTCCAGTTTAGCAAATATTCCCATTGTATTGAGTTCATATCAAGAAATAAAATACAATCATTTTTATGAGAGTAGCGGAACTGTCAGCAGCATCCACCTAGCCAATCCTAAATTCCTCTTAAAACTCGAAGTAAGGATAAACATTTATGTCTTAACACTCAGTGGGACAGAAAAGTAAATTATTTTTCATGTGCATGGACTCAACTGGATTGCCTCATTAGGACCAAGAACAAAAAAACTGATTTATAATTTTATAAGAAATTAAAATAGTATGAGTTCCCTAGTGCTTTTTGCTGTTGCATACGTGTATACATGGGTACATATTTTCATTGAGGGGATGTTTTAACTAGAATTGTGCTGTATTCATCCTTCTGCAGCTTCCTTTTTCACTCCCTTGCACAGTCTATGTTCGTAAGATAGATCTAACTCATTTTTTTTAGTTTAACCATTCCCTTATTAGTTTTATATGCGTTTTTTTACTATTACAATGTTGCAGTGAACATCATTATATATGCCTACTTGTGTGTTTTGAATAAAACGGTAGCATTTATACCAAGAAGTGGACCTTCTATGTTATTGGCTATAGACATTTTTTATTTTAGTAGAGACTGGCAAATGCCTCCAGAATAATTGTGCCATATTACAAGGAAGTGGGCCCATTGTATGTTCCTCTAAACCCTTGCCAACATTTGTTAGCATCAAATATAGAAATTTTCACCTATTAGTTGGATAAAAACGAATATCTTGTTTTAGTTTACATTTCCCACACTTGCTATTGAGTTCAACATTTTTATTCCTAAAACATTTTGTATCATCTTCCTGTTTATTCATTAGGCTGCTTTGGTCATTGATTTCTGGACAATTTACATGCTGTGTGTAGTGCCAGCCCCAAAACGTAAATTTAGTGGAACACTAATATAATGTTGCTGGATAATAAGAGCAATCAGCTATTTTGTGAGTTGGCACGACAGCTATCTGAAGTTCTCAAAGGAACACAGAGCTATAATACAAGGGAGTCCACAGTCACCTAAGACCCTCTGTAACATGACCTACGTCTGCCGAGAAATACATGTTCAAAACAAAATTTACAATCCAAAGTTGTCAATCAAATCATAGTATTTTTTTACTTTAAAAACCATACAATGGATTCTTATTTTCACATAGGATAAAATTCAAAATCCTTAATGCCACCTAGGAGCTCCCTCCTCACATGGGTGCTTTTCATCTTACCATCCCTACGTCACCCTGCTCTCCTCTCCCTTTCTGCCCCATGGCCTTCATTACTGTTCTCTCTTCCAGAAAACTCTCCTCCAAGCCTGTCCTTGGCCACCTCCTATGCAGCCTTCGGCCCTGATCTTGTATTACTTCCGTAGAATAACCTTCCCTCGTGGATAGATGTAAATATGACGTCCTTATTCTCTATCACACCACCCAGACCTTTTCTGCCATTGTTCTTCACGTGGTTTTTAATTATGCATTTATTTGCATTTGTGATTGCCTCCCTCAACGGGCTATAAAAGCCACAAAAACAGGGACTATGTGTATCTTATTTATCATTCCAGGAATAAGCAATATGTAAGTGAATGACCTCCAGTCAATGACTGAATGAGAATAAAGTAGTATTAATTAATGGTTGAAAATAGCAACGATTTAGATTGTAATTCTGGTTCAGCACATTATCTAGAGAATTGATTATTTAGGAGCAAATAATGAGAAGATAATGCAATTGCCCACTTTCTAACTTCAGTAAAACCTGAACGGGGTCATATGTCAAATGATAACCATAACATAAGAGTGCTTGTTCCGTACGTTCTGATGCCCTGAGTTCGATCCTCAGCACTGCAAAAATGGGAGAAGGACCTGACAGCCCACTCCTGAAACAATCCTGAAATAATCAGCCATTGGAAACCCTATGCAGAGAAGCACTGACATAGTGCTGGGCATGGCACAGTGTCAGGGAGTGTTTCGTTCTGTTGTGCAGAGGGTGGCTGTGAGTTGGACCCAACTCAAGGGTACCTAACCACCACAACAAATTCTATTACTCAGTAGTTTAATATATTTGTTCCATATCGCCCTTGGGGTCCCTCTCAACTATCTGAAGAAGAAACTTACAGTTGAAAAAAGAAACTAAAAGAATTTGTCAGATTAAGATCTCACAATCCTTTTTTATTTATTATTTTTTTGTGTGGTCCTTGGGGATTGAACCCAGGGCCTCATACATACTTTGCAAGTGCTCTACGCTGGGCTTGTACTCCCAGCCCATTTTTTACTTTTTTATCTTGAGACGGGGTCTTGCTAAGTTATGCAGGCTACCTCTGGCCTCGAACCTGTGATCCTCCTGCCTCTGCCTCCCTAGTCACTGGAATTACAGGCATGCGCCACTGAGCCCTGCAAGATCTCACAATTCTATTTAGTAACCCCCTGAAGGTGCCCTCAGAGTCTCTTAAACTTGAATGTCTACTTTTAAAATACTTTTGTTTCATACTTGAGGTTATACAAATACTGACTGAATATTTTTCACAGAAAGTTTTACAAGCTGGTATTTCTTTGCTACAGTGAACTTATTGAAGAAAGAGTGGAGTATTTCCAAATTTGCTCCCATTTTAAGATTCAAGACTCAAACAGACTTTTTTTAAAATTTAGTATTTAAGTCAAGTGTATGATCAAAGGATAGTCAATATTCTCTACTCATTATCTGCAAGCAGGAAAACATAGCAACCATAGATTTCTAAGCCACAGAGAAACTGCATTATATACTTTCGGTTTATTTTAACCTACAAAATATATTTAATTGAAGATGTCAAATAGCTCTTAGGCAATGGGGTATTGTTCAACCGATTACAGAGTTATCCTTTCCTTTTTCTAAACAATCAGACGAATGGGGATAGAGAGATAGATAATTAGTAAGTTTATATAACTGGACCGTAAATAATCCTAAATTTATCATTAAAGATTAAGGAAGAAGGGAGAAGAGATGCTGCACCTTAAATTGCTATTAATGAAATCTTAGGAAGATTTAGATTAAAAGATTCCTCAAATTGTTTGCCAAAATTAACATCGATATTTTGAGGTGGCCGTAAAGCCACTCAAGGGTTGCATACCTTTATTCTGTTTGCTCTTATGTCACTTCAACACTTGAGTCTAGTTAGTCTTTGTATGCAAGTTTGGGTTATGGTTTCATTTGCTTGCCTTGTTGATCTTATAAATGCCTATGACATTACTCTTATTTCTGGAAACCCTCGTACATCCTCTTTGGTTACTGTCATTACAACATGGACTAAATTTATGAATATAAGAGAATCTTCTGGATTTTCACAGTATTTCATTTTTGTTGTTGTTGTTAGGTACCATCGAGTGGGTATCCTACTCATAGTGACCCTATGTACAACAGGTGAAACACTATTGTCAGTGCTTCTCTGCTATTCATAGGGCTTTCAATGGCAGATTGATTTTTGGGAGTGGGTTGCCAGGTCCTTCTCCCACAGTATTTCATAGGCTCCTACATATTCTTGGTGTCTAAAAGAACATTCTAGAGCAAACTAAATCATCTTTTGGCAAATGTTCCTCCACAAACACCAGGCTAAATTTCATCCCCCCGTTGATTTTTTAACGGTCTGTTTCCTTTGGAGGAATCTGATCATTGGGGCAGCCAGGTCACCTACTTAGACAGTGGGAATTATGACAAATGTGTCATCACACTGAAGATGGTAACTGGAAGAAAGAGTTGATTTAAAACGTGTAGGAAACAATAGATATTTGTTTCATTTGCTGTAAGCAGTTTGTTTCTGTTCTAAGCAATAAATAAATAAATAGGTGAAAGCTATTTCATCACTTACCAGGCCAGCAGTGGCACATGTAACTGTCAACACTGTCTTGACAGGTAGCATTATTATGACAAGGTTTTGACCCACAGAGAGGCCTCAAGGTCTCACAGTGTGTGAGACCTGTGAATCCACTACCCATGCAGTTACAGCTCTATCGAGAGAGGGAGTGAAATTGTCGTGTCAGCTCATGGTTGTATTGAAATTAGACATCTTCACCCTGTCTGATCAACCCGAGACTCCTGGTGCTATCTTGATTCTTAGCTCAACAGTTCTGGGGAATTATCTTGGTAGCCCTGAATGCACTGTTTCTATCTTAATGTCTTATTGTCGTTATTGTTAGGTGCTATCAGGTCCCACTCATAGCAACCCTCATAGGGGGTTTCAATGGCTGATTGTTTTGGGATTGTTTCTGGGGTGTGCTATCATGTCCTTCTCCCAAGTTAGTTGCTGTTGTTAGGTGCTGTCTAGTTGCATCTGACTCATAGCGACCCTCATAGGGTTTTTGCAGTGATGGGGATTGAACCCAGGTCCTCAGAGATAATTGCTGCTACCAAATAAGGTCTCATGAAAAATAAAACAATAAATTATGAAAAACTCAAGAAAAGCCATCATTAAATAAACTGTGACTTATAATGTTTTGTAATTTTTATGTTACAAACATATTTTAGTCTTGCTACTTCTAACTATTCACTGATTGATATCTGACAGTCTTAAAATATAATCTGATGGGGAAAGTTGTTGACTTTACTAAGAGGTGGGTTTTAATTTAGGTGAGAACTCTTCAAGGATTTAGCGTTGTAGAAAAAATGGATCTGCACAGTTAGCTCAGATAAAATGAAGATCTTGGGGAGGGGATACACATGAACTATAAAGCAGCTACAATCTATTCACCATGGCTGTGTGCAATTACCACCAACCACAGATATTCAGACTACTAGGGAAACTGAACAGGAGAAAGATGTGGCAGTCCACTCCCAAAACAATCCTCAGACAATCAGCCACTGAAAACCCTATGAGGGTCACTATGAATAGGACCTGACTCAATGGCACCTAACAACAACAAGGAAAACTGAAATAGAAAATATCACAAGTGATTGTAATTTTTATATGTATTGCTAGTTATACATCTTCTACCCACCATTCCACTTGTTTAATTTAAAATACTTACTAAAATCTACTGTACGTAAGATATTCAAAGAGCTTGGTTGGCTGGCTAGGTTCATGGGATTGGAAACTCCATTTGCAAATTTCTTTTGGTCTGTAAAAACCTACTTTCTCATATGCACCATACCAAATATGTTAGTTTTATTATGAGAAAATAAAGCCCAGTCACAGTGGTTGAGCTTGTGCTTATCTTTTCAAAATTTAGGTGATAACCGATATAATAGTAAGATAGATGGTACAGGCATATTGAAGAGAGAAGAATAAAGGTGTTTGCCTTTCCATCAGAATCTAATGCTAACACTTTTGCCTTGATGGCTTCTGGAGATAGTAATGTATGCATAGAAGAACTTCCTCCTTTTCTTTCAAGGTCTTGTGTAGGGCCTTCCATGCTATTCTGTCTCTGTGTTGGCCAATTACTTGTCTCCAGGAATATAGATTCATGCCACTGGAGTATTATTTAGGTACAACTACAACAGCAACAACAAAAGTCAGAAGCAGGACATGAGATGTGATCAAAAGTTATCCTTTCCATTTACAAAGGCAATGTACAACTACATTGCTCTATTTCAAATCTTATTATTGTAATGAATATATCTGAAGAACTCATGACTCCTATCACTCTCCTTTTGAATCTCATTCACTTTGAAATTAGATTCAGGATAAATGATGTCCCATTTACTAAATAAAAGAAAAACTGAATCTTATCCCCCCCTTTGCAAAGAATTACTGGTGTGAACTTGTGGGAGTCATCTAACTTCCCTGTACTTTGGATTCCTTATTGTAATGTGGGAACATTAGGGAGTCTCCTACCTTCCATGGAGCTGTTAAAGGATTAATCAAGATAGTTTTATGTGAAATGCTGCTAAAATTGTTACATATTTGATAACAGAAAATTTGTGGTTTTGATAAGTATTAGAAAGTTCTTTCCAAAATATTCTATGTGAGCTCAATTACCATTACACAAATTTATTATACTTATCATATTGTTGTTGTTGTTGTTGTTAGGTGCCATCGAGTGGGTATCCAACTCATAGCGATCCTCATAGAGTTTTCAATGGCTGACAGTTTCGGGATTGCCTTGGGAGTGGATTGCCAGATCCTTCTCCCATTTTTGTGGTGCTGGGAATTGAACTCGGGACCTCAGAGACTACAGCACAGTGCTCTACCAGCTGAGCTAAATCCAAGCCCCACTTATCATATAAGGTATCATTTATTATTGTTCTTTTTTGCCTGAAAGCCAGATAGAGTCTGATTTGGAGCAGAATCACACAGCTACTTATATTATGCTTTCTCAAAAGTATCCACTCAGTTCCCCAAACACCTGGACATCCAAGACATAAATAATTTAATATCATTGACCTTTCCCAAACTGTTTATTTAAAATTACTAAAGGATTTATTTTACCACTTGATTTATGTGCTTATCATAGAGATACAACCTTATGTTCACATTTTTAATAATCGCTATCTTTTTTTTTTTTTTTTTTGGATCCTTCCTATCTACAGCAGGTTTGTTTCCTAAACAGCCAATACTTTCCCTTAATACATGTAGTTCTAACCTACTACAAGAGTGATTTGGAAAACTCTCATTCAGGACAGATGTCCTCTAAAAAATTTTAGTGAAATCTGAGTGCTACACCTTTTCATCATTTAAAGTGCCAAAAATCTGCACATTTTAAGCTGAAGATGTGAGACCTTCGAATTCACACGTGGTACAATAGTTCCTGGGCTGGGATTTAGCTCAGTTGGTAGAGCGCTGTGCTGCAGTCTCTGAGGTCCCAAGTTCAATTTCCAGCACCGCAAAAATGGGAGAAGGGCCTGGCAATCCACTCCCAAGGCAATCCCGAAACAGCCGGCCATTGAAAACCCTACGAGGGTCGCTATGAGTCGGATACTGACTTGAGGGCACCTGACAACAACAACAACAACATTTCCTGGTCTCCCTAATCACCCAGTAGCAGGGAAGACACACCCATTTTCTCCACCCATACATAACCCTCCATGGCGGCATGGCTGACTAGCGCACTCATCAAAGGTGAATTCACAGTGATCCCCGAGGCATCCAGGGGCACAGTCACGGAAGTAAGCCCCCAGAGATCCTTAACATGTTGCACCATTTAGACAGGGCTGGGACCAACATTCATCAATTTCCAATTCAGAGTTTATACCTTTGGAAGAAAAAAAAGTCAGCGCAGAAAGCCAGAAAAGTTTCAGCAAGGTGAAAATATTTTAGCTATTTGGCAACGTTTTATTTACTAAAGCACTTGTCAAATGTTATGTTACCCAAAATAATTTCCCTCCTGTATTCTAATTGATATTAGCGTTGGTGTGCTCCTGGGAAGTTGCACAGAGCAGAGCAGCTGGTGCTGATAATGAATTGTTGGATACAACAGTTTGTGGTTTATTAGTCTGTAGAAACCAACAAGTCATTTTTAGAACAAAGTTATCGTTTTTGTTGGAACTTTTGTTGGAAGCCTACAAAGGACTGGTCAATGGTTTTTCATTATTTTTAAAAGCTTAGTTTAGTTAGGCAGCATATAAGGTAGTGGGCAAAAGCTCAGAATCCAAAGCTGGATAGCTTGGGTTGGGAACTTAGCACAAATGATGATTAGCAGTATGACTTTGGGCAAGTTTCTTAACCTTCCACACTTTACCTTCCTCACTTGAAATATGGTAACAGTCATAACTGCACCATAGGATTATCACTGTAATTAAAGATGTTCTGAAATGCTTATGTTAGTAACTGGCACATGCTATTTTCTAGGATAAAAACAATTGTTCTTGGCACAAAAATCTATCATATAAATATGTTGCACAATCATTTTCTTAAGTGTCCCATTTGCACATTTTTTTATTTTCATATTTCTTTGTCTTTGTTGCTGTTGTTGTTGTTGTTAGGTGCCGTCGAGTCGGTATCTGACTCATAGCGACCCTCTGTACAACAGGGGAAACACTATTGTCAGTGCTTCTCTGCTATTCATAGGGTTTTCAATGGCAGATTGATTTTTGGGAGGGGGTTGCCAGGTCCTTCTCCCAAGCCTACAGCTTCTGGTGTTCCCAGGCGGTCTCCCATCCAGGTACTAACCAGGCCTGACCCTGCTTAGCTTCCAAGATCTGACGGGATCGGATGCCACAGAGCTACAGCTGCAGGCATTTTGTTGCTGTTAGGTACCCTCAAGTCAGGTACAACTCATAGTGACCCTATGTACAACAGAAAAAAAACATTCCCAACACTGTGCCATGCCTGATACTATGTCAGTGCTTCTCTGCTATTCATAGAGTTTTTGATGACGATTGTTTCGGCATTGTTTGGGGAGTGGGCTGCCAGGTCCTGCTCCCATTTTTTTGGTGAGGGAAATTGAACCTAGGGCCTCAGAGAGCACACAGAGCAGTGTTCTACCAACTAAGCTAAACCCCAGCCCCTCATCATTCTTTAGTGTTGTGAAATACTACTTTTAAAATATAAAATCAAGTTGTGTTTTAGACTTAATGTAATTAGTGGAATCATTAGAAACTATTTCATTTTAAAGTATTGTTACATGAAAATAAATCTATACTCATCCCCCAAAAGTATATGATGATCATTTGCTAAGCAAACTAATTTTACCATGTACAAAAGTTGTAATAGTATTAATATAATGAACTTACAGAATCTGTCAGCATAGTATTTGTTACACAATAATCAAGTTTGTAGACAGGATTTTTTTTTTGTTTGAGCACTGAGAGGGCCTCACTCATGCTAGGCATGTGCTCTATCACTGAGCTGCATCTCCAGCCCCTTTTTTATTGTTTATTTTTGAGACAAAGTCTCCATAAATTGTGCAGGCTGCCTCTGGCCTGATTACACACAGGCTCTAAAAGACAAAAGGAAGAATATCTATCTCAACCCACATTTATTTCTGCACCTTATAGCCTAGGATGATCAATCATGAGTTGAAATGATATTGAGAAATTCTCAAAAAGCTCAGAGGTAATTAGTGGTTTAATTCTGTGGCATCTTTTTTTCTGATAAGAAATATGGTAGGCTTTCTAACACCATCTACCATTTACAACGATTACTAGGTTTTACAAATACCCATCTTAAAAAGGATGCCAGTGATTACATAAATTTTATTTGTAGTTTTTCTGGAGAAGAAAAAGAACTTAAAAATTAAACTTATGTCATTAAAAATAGAAAATTGTCCAATAGCATTTGGTGCCATTCCCATTGGTCATGACTTTAGTGACCACCACTGTCTAGTCTCACTGACACAGGATCCTCTTCTTAAAATCATTCTCTATACTTCCATAGACATATGATCTCTGTAAAATACAAATCTGCTTGTATCAGTGTTGGCTTAAAATTTTGAAATACCTCCCTATCTCAAATATCTCCAGGAAAAGATACATTGCATTGGGAAAAGCTGTTTAAAAGACATCCTTAAAGTGTTGAAAAGTAAAGATGTCACATTGAAGACAAAGGTGCGCCTGACTCATTCCATGGTATTTTTAGCCACATCATATGCTTGCAAAAGCTGGACATTGAATAGGCAATACAGGAGAAGAATTGATGCTTTTGAATTATGATGCTAGAGACGAATATTGAATATACCATGGACTGCCAAAAGAACCAACAGATCTGTCCTAGAAGAAGTGCAACCAGAGTGCTCCTTGGAAGCAAGGATGGCCAGACTGCATCTGACTTATTTTGGGCAGGTTGTCAGGAGGGACCAATCCCTGGAGACAGACATCATGTTTGGGAAAGTGGCAGGTCAACAACAACAAAGAAGGAAGACCTTCTACTAGATGGATTGACACAGTGGCTGCAGCAATGAGTTTAAGCATAGAAAAGGTCGTGTTCCTGGCACAGAGTTCGGGAATATTTCCCTCTATTGTACATAGGATCACTATAAGTTGGACCCAACTTGACAGCACCTAACAACAACAACAACTGCTTATTAACCCATTTTATCTATAAAATGGTAAGTTCTTTGGAGTCAGCCTTTATTCTTTAACGCCAGTACCTGCAGCATTTCACAAATATTCTCTAAAAGAGGAACTGATAGACAAGTTTTGAATGAATGAATGCTTGTTGCAGCATTCATTGGAAGAACTGGAATAATCTGCCATTTCACCTGGGAGAGGAGCTAGGACAAGACAGAGCTTATCACTGCTTCTGCGAGCCTGGACCCATTCTGAATCAAAAGGCATGAAGTCAAATCTATGGCTTTGGCAAATGTTCAAACCATAGTTTCTGAATGATTGTGCCCCAAACTTCTGATAAGCATTTAGAGATTTTTGTCCTTCAATATGTGCTTTCTCGCAATTAGAAATTAACATCATGTGCCACAGATAATGCACGTTCTGTGCTATCGGTGTGGGGTAGGCCTGGTGCCTGGGGCTGCCCTCATTTCTCAGTACGGTGGGCAGGGCTCACGTAACACATGCAGTATGGCATTGATAAACCACTCTGAGTATTGTTCTCATTATCGCCAGAGCCCATGCTTTGGAACCAATTGTACTCCAGCTTTGAGAAATCATCCTAAATTTCAGTTTCCACTCAATATATTTGAAACCCTACCAGGGCTCTGTGCATACTATTTTTCTTTTGAGTAAGAGTTATGCTGGCTATTTCTGGGTTCTTTACATGTGTCAATTACAACAGTTGTCGGTGTAAATTTGTGACCCAAGTATCAGGCCTCAGAGGAAACACCATTCGACTTCTGTTGCAGCTGTAGACGTGCGGTTAAATTCTCTTGTATATCATTGTTATAGTAGTTTTAGTCTTTTCAACATCCCAGAGCAATCAAGAGAGCCTGGAAAACTTCTTGCTTTGATTCTTGGGGTCAAACAAGCATCATGTCAATAGACCTGACTTTCCCTATCTACTTTTAAAAACTTTAGGGAAATAGTAAAATATATGCTGAGTATAAACGAAGTTGCAGAAGTCAAAGTAATGTGTTTGAGAGTTTCCAAGATGCTACATTTGAAAATACATTGCTTAGCCAGGTGCAGTGCCGCACGCCTGTGATCCCAGTGACTCGGGAGGCAGAGGTAGGAGGATCGCAAGTTCGAGACCAGAGGCAGTCTGTGTAATTTAGTGAGACCCTGTCTTAAAAAGGTAAAAAAGGGGTCTGGAGGTGCAGCTCAGTGGTACAGCACTTGCAAAGCATGCAAATGTGAGGCCCTGGGATCAACCCTCAGTACTGAAGATAAAAAAAAAAAAAAAAAGAAAGAAAGAAAAAAGAAAACACACTGCTTTTATGAATGACATCTTTGTTAATTTTGTAAGTTTCTTAGGAAGACTATACGAAAACTGAAATATTTGCATTTTGTGTTAAATATGTCAATGTTATATTTCACATTTCTAAAATTATAATGTTCTAGACATAGAATCACGATGTTTTAGTCCAGATGATGATAATGATAATCAATGTGGCCAAAAGACAAAAACTCCTCAGTTCTACATGTACTCATTGGCCATTTGTTGCTAGGAGACGTTCCTTGACAAGCAAGATCACTGCCTCCTTCTTTAGGCTTCCTCACCACTCTGTTCATGGACAGAGTGCAATTTTTGTTGACATGCCTGCTCCGTAAATAAACTGTGGGCCTTTTGCCAGGGATAAATTTTATCATGCCATCTTTACGTCTCCCAGGTCTAATACAATGGCCAGAATATTGCAAGTATGAATATTTGCTGAGTGAACAACATGTGTTATTTTATCTATTCATTCAACAAATATTTGTCAAGAGCCAGAATGCATTTCTTCGTAAAAACCATCTCAAAAGGTTCTAGAGCCAAGAAGAGTCTGCACAAGCATTAGTGTTCTTTATAGGATGCCGCAAAAATTATCAATTTCACAATGGAGAGCATATAGAAAAATAACTATTTTCCTTTGATAAATTAACGATAATAATAACATATTTATCATGAAATAGGCTTATATCTTGTAATATATAATAGTTTTGTTTCCTTAAATTACTTTCCTGGGATTGGGGTTTAACTCAATTGGTAGAGCCCTGCTCTGTGCTCTCTGAGGTCCTAGGTTGGATCCCCAGCACCATAAAAATGGGAGAAGGCCCTGGCAACCCACTCCTGAAACAATCCCAAAACATTTTGCCACTGAAAAGCCTGTGAATATCAGAGTAGCACTGACATGGTGCAGGGCATGGCACAGTGTTGGGTAGTGTTTCATTCTGTTGTACTTAGGATCGCTATGAGTCAGACCAGACTCAATGGCATCTAACAACAATAGCAAAGTTTGAAAACCATTGGTATACATAGTAAGTTCATTAAGTTGGAAATGGCAGTTGAATTTTCATTGCTTTATTATTATTAATTATTATTATTATTGTTATTATTATTTTATTCAAGTTTTCCTTGGATAAAATGAGTCTGAAAATGTTCTTGCCTCAATACATGTTGTTGTTGTTGGTAGGTGCCGTCAAGTCAGTATCCAACTCATAGCCACCCTACGTACAACAGGCGAAACACTATTGTCAGTGCTTCTCTGCTGTTCATAGGGTTTTCAATGGCGGCAATACATGTTAGGTGAGCCTTATTCCTAGTGACACTTATGCCTTCCTTTTCCTTTCATGCCCAATGCCCATCGTCACTCTCCCAGGTGAGGTCTTCATATCTTACACCTGTATTATTGCAATAGCTTTCTGAAGAGTCCCCATGTAGTATCTAATCTTCTAACTAGAGAATTGTTTTATATATTTTTGTGAAATAGAGATGCACCTTACACTTGAATAATAAATGTAATATGATTTTACCATCTCCAAAGAAGATGATTTTTATACCAAAGATTTTATAATGCAGGAGATAAGATATTTTCCTATAGAGTTACTTCATCCTGTATCCAACCAGCCTTTCCCTACACTTTCACAGCCCAGTGTTTCTCATATGGCAAGCATCTTAATGGAGACAGTGCGTATTAATCTGTCTGGTTAATTTTAATGGCGATTTCACTTAACAAGATGATTCATTGCATAGACTTGAACTGAAATCGGGCACATACTCAGAGCTAATATTCTTTTCATTAAGGAAGGTTTGCAGGGGCTCCCTCTGAGCTTCAGGTGGAGGTCTTGCTTGTGCCCAGAAGGCTTCTGTGGCTCTCTCCGAGCCCACTTCTGTAGCCCTTGAATCACGGCTCATGAAACACCATGGCTGCACAGCAGAGAATTCACGCAGTGTGAACCCTTTCTGCGCTCTGTAGCTCTTCCCCCCCACCCCGTCTCTCTGTCTTTTAAAATTTATTACTTTTTCTTGCTTTGCCGCTCAGAGGAACACAGGCCTTTTCCTGCGAGCCAGGCTCTTTATGATCACTCTAAATTTGGATGTGGCGCACAGCAGCGAGGTCACAGTTTCCAGGATTCATCAGGAGGTCTAGGCTGAGCCGCAGCGCTCGGGCGCATCCATGCTGGTTGTGTCTGCTCTTTTTCTTTCCTTCTCAACTTTGGCTTTTCCCTTGGTCCCATCGACCTTCTTTGGGATTGCTCTTAATTGACCAGGGCTGCCACAAACTCTGATAGTCATGGGATGGCGATGGAATAAACAAGCCTCTCTGTGTGTCTACATGATGGGATGCTGCAAAAGAGATTTCTGGATTGAGTTCACACGGACTTCATTTCTGTCTTTCAGCCCTCGCTGCACATTCAGATCATCAATTAAAGTTGACCCTCCGAAGGTAGAGTCCGAGCATCTCTGCTTCCGCTCTCCCTGGGTCGCTGCTAATGAGGACCCGAGGCTGAAAAGCAGTGATGAGCTACCAGAATGCAGGCTATTCTCCTTGTGCAGGGGGTCGGAAAGCAAGCCTGGGATTGCATCCTTGTACCCAAACAAGCCTGACCAGCTAAGCACAGACCTGATTCGTGCTTGTGAGTCTCTCGTTTACATTTAGCTTACAACTGCACTTTATATACGGTGCTTGAAAATCTGACATCGTAAGATGCATCCCATTCTTTAGAAAACAACGGGAAAATACAATCATGGAAGGAACACCACCATTGTATCAGTGGACTTATTGTGGGCTTCCAGCGTTACAGAGAGGAAGGAGCACGGGGTACCACTGGGCCCAGCAGATACATGATATAATCCACGGTGTAAATGAATTCATTGTAGAGGGAAGGGCCTTTCGATGGAATTTTACATTTCATATTTGGAATACACCCTTGACATCCTTTATGGCTAAGTTTAGACCACTGAAGGGATTTAAAGTAAAATGTAAAAAACAATTGAAAAACCATTTTTAAGCTGTGCTTTTGCAATTTTAAGGCTGTTTCTGAATATTGTAATTTAAATGGCTGAAATGTTAATTCAATCTGACATACATTTATCTTTTGTTTTCTTGTGATATTTAGGGGTTGAACCTAGGGCCTGGCACAGGTTTGCAAGTGTTCTACCACTGAGCTGCACCCACACCTCATTTTTTATTTTTTGTATTGAGATAAGATCTCACTAAATCACGTAGGCTGCCTCTGGCCTTGAACCTGTGATCCTCCTGCCTCTGCCTTCCCAGTTACTGGGATTACAGGCGTGCGCCACGGAACCCTGCTAGATGACACTATCTTAATAAACTATTGTTGTTGTTGTTGTTGTTGTTGTTAGGTGCCGTCGAGTCGGTATCCGACTCATAGCGACCCTCTGTACAACAGGGGAAACACTATTGTCAGTGCTTCTCTGTTGTTCATAGGGTTTTCAATGGCAGATTGATTTTTGGGAGGGGGTTGCCAGGTCCATCTCCCAAGCCTACAGCTTCTGGTATTCCCAGGCAGTCTCCCATCCAGGTACTAACCAGGCCCGACCCTGCTTAGCTTCCCAGATCTGATGGGATCAGATGCCACAGGGCTATGGCTGCAGGCCTAATAAACTACAGTGATTTTTTTTTAAGTGACCATTATAAACACAATCTTAAGTCAGGTTTACAAAACATTACTTCTTGTTTTTATTCAAAAATTTGGAAACATTGGAATTCAATTTCTGTAACTCTAATGAAAGGAAAGGAACCTGATAGTATAAACTAGGAGATTTTTATATGTTGCATAGATTGACTGACATGTTTATAGACACCCAAAAATATCAATTCATTAAATAAATATATGTCATGACTTCTGTCCTTCAGAAGCTGACGTTTTAGTGAGGAGGGACAGACACAGATAGTGTAAAACAGGGAAGAATATGGGAAATTCTTTAATAGAGGTACAAACTAGTTTGGAGGTGATGAATATAACTAGCGCAGTAGTGTGAAAGTATTACTACAGCAGAGAAGAAATCTGGAAATGCTTCCTGGGTGAGGTAATGTTTCATTTAGTTCTTGAAAGTAGAAGAGAGCTAGCTGGGCATGGTGGTGTACTCCTTTAATCCCAGCAACTCGGGAGGCCAAGGTAGAAGGATTGCAAGTTTGAGGCCAGAGGCAGTCTGCGTAACTTATCAAGAGCTTGTCTCAATAAAATGCAAAGTAAAAAGTGGGCTGGGGGTGTGGCTTTGTGGTTGAGCACTTGCAGAAGGCATGCCTGAGGTCCTGTGTTCAACTTTCTAATACTGCAGGAAAAAGAAAGGAGGAGAGAACTTCAGAGCTGACTTTGTGAAATGGGGAAGGACATGCCAAGGAGTAGGAATCCACCTCAATAAAACATGAAGATTGATCTGAGGAAATAGAAGGCTTTGGAGGAGTGGTGTGTATCGAAATGAATAATGTCAGTGCTCTCGGTGACAGCTGAAGTTATTGTCTGTGTAGTGGGCAGCTCTCATGGCTTTACAGAGAGGGGTGACAGAGATCTATTTCAGAAGGATTATTTCAAAGGCAATGTTCAGAACAACTTGGAGGAGGTGACAGATAGATGCAGAGAATTTAGGAGTTTGGATACTACTAGACTAAGCCAAGGCACTGGGAACAGAATAGAGGAGTTGAATTTGGAAGACATCTTTCATGTCCAAAACAGCAGATTTTTGAAGATTGGTTATAGATAAAGGGATAAGCAAATTTCACATCAGAGCAACTAAAGATATGTATATTTTGTAAAAGAAATATTTCTTCCAATGTGAGATATCAGCACAATGATGCTTGGGGAGGGTTCTGATGCAAATTTTGAAGACGAATATTTTTCGAAGAATTACATTGCTTAACATACTTTGAAAAAAAGAGTAAATAAATAGGTATGAAGGAGTCGAAAGAAGGCGGCCAGTTGAAACTGAAGTGCCACAGACAGCTACTAAAGTGTCAAAAACCGAGAGAAAAAGTAGTAATAAAATGTGACGCCTGCCAGGCACAGTGACATATGCCTGTAATCCCAGCAACGTGGGAGGCAGAGGCAAGAGGATGGCAGGTTCGAGGCCAAAGGCAGCCTGCATGACTTAGGGAGCCCATGTCTCCAGACAGGTGCAGCCCAGTGGTAGAGCACCTGCAAGGTACTTGCGAGGCCCTGAGTTCAACCCCCAAGTACTACAAAAAAAGGGGAGTGGGAACTCAGAAATACAAGCAAAAGAGCCATAGGAGAGGGATGCGGAGAAGTTAGAATTGATGAATGCAAGAAAGCACAAGGTGGAGTGAGTTTCCCTCTCGTAAGTAGATGGAAAATCCAAAGATAAAGCAAAGCAAAACAGATAGTCATCATGTGGGACTGACCTGAGTTAGGAAATGATTCAGGTGGGTGGAGCGGGCAGAGGCTGAATGCGGGCCCCTGAGCAGAAGGTAACCTCCTAATGAGTTGTCCATTTGTTACCCGATTATTAAGATAAAATTATATGAGTAGAAACTTTGTAAAGAACAAATACATTGTATTATTATTTTCTCTTTCTATGAGGTGAAATAAGAACTAGTTTGCTGGCTGGGTGCAGTGGCACATGCCTGCAACTTGGGAAGTGGAGGCAGGGAGATTGCAAGGTTGAGGCCAGAGGCAACCTGCATAACTTAGTAAGGCCCTGGTTCAAGATTAAAAACAAACAAACAAACAAAACAGTGGGTCTAAGGGTGCAGCTCAGCAGTAGGGCAATTGAAAAGTATGTGTGAGGCCCTGGGTTCAACTCTCCAGTATCTTAAAAAAAAAAAAAAAAAAAAACTGGTTAGATCATGCTTCAGTACTAGAAACCCACCAACTTTACTTGTACCCTAACTTACAAGATGGGAGAAGGACGTGGCAGCCTGCTCCCAAAATAATCCTGAAACAACCCACCAGGGAAAACCCTATGAATAGCAGAGAAGCACTGGCAGTAGTGTTTCACCTGTGTGGGTAGGGTCACTAGGAGTCAGACACCGAGTCGACGGCCCCTAACAACAACAAGCTCATCCATGTTTTTGCAAATGACAAGACACAAATGATTGACAGATATGTGAAAGATGCTCAACATTATTAATCATCAGATACATACAAATCAAAGCCCCATGGTGATACCATCTTACACCACTAGTATGTCTATCATCAGGAAGATAAAACAATAAGTGCAGGGAAGATGTGGAGAAAAGGGAAACTGTATGTACTGCTGGTAGTATTGTAAATTAGTGTAGTCATTTTGGAGAGCAGCATGGAGTTTCCTCAAAGAAGTGAAAGTAGAATTACATGATCCAGTGATCCTGCTACTAAGTATCTGTCTTAAGTAAATGAAATCCATGCTTCAGACATCTGCACTCCCACGTTCGCTACAGCAATAGTCACAGTAGCTGAGATAAGGAAACAAGCTAAGTATCCTTGAATGGTGAATAGGTTATATATATAATGTAATATGTGATGTCGTTAGGTGCCCTCGAGTCAGGTCCAACTCATAGTCACCGTATGCACAACAGAACGAAACCCTCCCCAACCCTGCACCATGCCCGGCACTGTGTCAGTGCTTCTCTGCTATTCATAGGGCTTTCAATGGCTAATTGTTTCAGGATTGTTTTGGGAGTGGGCTGCCAGGTCCTTCTCCTGTAATACACACACACACACACACACACACACACACACACACACACGCACACATATATATGTATATATATATATGTATGTATGTACATGTATGTATATATATAAAATACTTTCCAGTCATCAAAACTAGACCCAAGTTTTAAGCTATGTACATCTCCAATTAAAACAACAACAGTGACACAACGCGACTACTTGCAGTTCAGTCGATTCTGTGGATTTTTAATAGTTTAGGAAGATTTCTATCCAGTGATTAATGCAGGTCAAGAACTTGGCCATTTTCACAAACTATCGGTTGGGACACGTCTGCCATATTAAAGAAAGAGAAGGCTAGTTACATCACCTGGGGTGCAGATGCAATCACACTTACCAGAGTAGCCTTGGGGACAGATGCAGGTGTACCTTCCAATCTCATTGAGGCACGTAGCCTGGTTCCTGCAGGGGTGTGAAATGCATTCATCCACTTCCAGGTCGCAGTGTCTGCCTTGGTATCCCGGGACGCAGAAGCAGGAGTAGCCACCAGTCCCATCCTGGCAGACAGCGCCATTGTGGCAAGGGCTGGAGGCACAGTCATGGTGATCCAGCTCACAGAACCTCCCCGTGTACCCAGCAGGGCAGATGCAGACAGGGTGAGTAGGGTCTGGACCGCAAATACCCCCGTGCTGGCAGGAGTTCCCCCCACAGGAATCGGAGGACGCTTCGCAGGTCAGCCCGCTATACCCTGGAGGGCATTTGCACAGGAAGCTCCTTTCTCCTGGTACGCTCACACAAGTAGCAGCTCCTTGGCAAGGATTTGAGAAGCAAGGATCTTCCAAGTTGCTACAGTCTTCCTCCAAATTATTGGCCATGTCTGAACAATGGCAATCGATGTCTTGTGAAAAACCCTTGCATGAAGAATTGTTCCGGCAAGAGTTTGAGAGGCACCTGGTGTTGTTTTTATTGCAAGAGGAATCTATGAGAAAATTAAAAAAATATATCCAGATTAAGCTTACAAATGGTTTAGGACAAAATTAAAGAACTTTGTTTTTGATCTTTGTGCCTCTCTTAACAAACTCATTAATGGAATACATACTTGGGTGCATTCTAATGATGCGTTTTCATTCCTCATTTGTCAAAACATTTTTAACAATAACGCACAAAAACGGCTAGATTGAGGTTCTTTTCTGTCTTCCATATTCCCTTTCTCAGGCTGGCCTAAGTGCAGTGGAGTAATGGGATGAATTAAAGCAGCAGTTCACCCTCCCTATATACTGAGAATTTGAAATGCAATACTAGGAGGTGAGTTACAAAAATTTCTCTTAAGTTGTCTAAATGAAACTACTATTTAAATACATACTATTCCTTGGTTTATGACTGCTTTATCGTCATTACTATTTTACGCTTTAAAATGAAAAGCATAGGTTGGCATGGTGGCCCATTTCTGGAATCCCAACAGGCAGGAGGCTGAGGCAGGCAGATCACAAGTTCAAGATCACGTCACACTTGAGACCTTGCCTCAAGAAAAAAAAAACATAGAAAAATGAAAGAATAAAAAACATAGCATCACTATAAGTTGGATCTGATTCAATGGAACCTAACAGCAACAATAAAGGTCAAACCATCAGCATGATGCAAACGTTATAAATTTCTATAATAAAATAGCTTCAAAACATGAAGTGAAAATTGTCAGAATTCTTAAACACCATATTTTAGATGGAAACTCTACCCAACACTAACCTTTAAGTGGAAAAGAAATAGATTCTGTAACCTAACAGACCAGAAGGTCAAACCCCACTCTTTCTTGTATGGTCCTGGGAAAATGACTTGGATTTTGTGAACCTCAGATTTTTTATCTTCTTTTCTTTTCTTTAATAATTTTTTTAGGTTTACATACAAAATAATGGGTTTCATTATGACATTTTTATACATGCATATCGTTGTACGTCCACATCCATACCACCCTGGCATCCGGTCTCCTTAGATCTTGGAAGCTGAGCAGGGCCGGACTGGTTAGTCCTTGGATGGGAGACCGCCTGGGAACACCATTTGCTATAGGCTTAGGAGAAGGTCCCAGCAGCCCACTCACAAAAACAATCAGCCATTGAAAACGCTATGCATAGCAGAGAAGCACCAACATAGCACTGGGCATGGCGCAATGTTGGATGTTTCATTCTGTTGTACACAGGGTCGCTATGAATCATGAGTTCAAGGCCAGAGGCAGCCTGCATAACTTAGTGAGACCCTGATTCAAAATAAAAAATGAAAATGGGTTGGAGGTGCAGCCAGTGATAGAGCACTTGCAAAGTATGAACGAGGCCCTGGGTTCAACCCACACATACTACGAAGGGAAAAAAAAGCCATTTATTTATGTTGGAGACAAAATCTGGCCCAGGATGGCATGGAACGTTTGATTTCCCTGCCTCAACATCCCAAGTGCTGGGGTTACAGCCCTGTACAACTATGCCTGGTTAATTTACTGCATTATTAAAATCAACTAAGTAAGTTAAACAATTATATAACCAACTAAGTTTAAAAAACCCAGCAGCCATACCACTGTGGCATCCAATCCTGTCAGATCTCAGAAGCTAAGCAGGGTTGGGCCTGGTTAGTACTTGGACGGGAGACCGCCTGGGAACACCAGGTGCTGAAGGCTTGGGAGAAGGACCTGGCAACCCATTCCCCAAAAAGCAATCAGCCGTTGAAAACTATGAACAGCAGAGAAGCATGACAATAGTATTTTGTCTGTTGTATATAGGGCCGCTATGAGTTGGACACATGCTCAATGACACCTAACAACAACAACAACAACAACAACAAAGGAAATAAAAGGAGACTGTGCACAGACCAATGATAAGAGTGTCACAAGGTAAGAATTATGATTATTCAAATTTTTGCATATTTGAAAAAGTCTGTAATATTTTACTTATGTAATATTTTAAAATTTAGTTACATATTATTATTTTACTTATACATTATTACTTATATATTATGCCTAGCACAATGTGTGTACTCTCAGCAAACAAATATATTTAGAACAAGACAACTGGGCACATAAAAGAATTTACAGAAATTATAGTTGGAACTTATTGTCCAGGAAAATAGCCACAGAGAGCTTTGTTTCCAGATTTTATATTGAGACATATTTAGAGTAAGAAATTTTCCTGGATGTTAAATGTAATTGATATTTTCAGACCAGTTTATATAGGCTGCAAAATTGTTTCTTCATAGTAAAGTTTGCCATCTACTGGCTATTATAAGAAATTCTACAATCGTAAGTTAGAGGCTTTCCTTTTTCATTTCTTTTCTTCTTCTTTTACTTTCTTTTCTTCTTTTTCCTTTATTGATAAATGTTGGTGGGGTACAGAGTAATACAGCATTTGCTTTTTGTGTATACTTTCATCAACTTACAAAGCTTATAGAACTTGTTGATTAGTATATGGTAAAACTTTATGCATATATGGATTATGTTCCCCTATTTTTCCCATGTACTCATGAGGTTTCATGATTATATTGAGATTATTCTTTCCCCCTTTAATTTCTTGCAAATGAATTGTCAAAGCCATGGTTCTTTAACAGTGTTCCTTTATTTCTAAACAATGCATCTGTGTTTGTACACAGTTGTTGTTGCTGTTAGGTGCTGTGGATTCAGGTCCAACTCATAGCAACCCTGTGTACAGCAGATGAAAAATTACTTGACACTGTGCCATGCCTGGCACTATTGTCAGTGCTTCTCTGCTATTTATAGGGTTTTCAGTGGCAGATTGATTTTTGAGAATGGGTTGCTGGGTTCTTCTTCCAAGCCTACAGCACTTGGTATTCCCAGGTGGTCTCCCATACAAGTGCTAACAAGGCCTGACCCTGCTTAGCTTCCGAGATATGATGGGATCGGACGCCACAGTGTTAGAGCTGCAGGCCATGTACACAGATAGCATATACAAATGTGTGATTATTGGTACTTGATCTTTAAAATGTCCATTTTTTAATTTAAATATCCTCTCATCACTATGCTCAGTATTTTCTCAGGATTTACTAACCTAGTTCTCTCCATAAAACTCTCTAATCATCTGTGTCTCTCAGTCTCATTTTCACTGACATTAAAACTTACCCTCTGTCAGCAGAAGGATAGGAAGAGGGGTGAATGGAACTACTATTATTTCTCATATCTGGGTTAAAATAACAATTTTTAATGTGCTCCATATTTATCTAGATGGCACACTGGCCAATGTACTCCCAATAGTAATGCAAAGTTATTTGACCTCATTGCTCTGGGGCATGAATTTTCCTATTTTTTTTTTTTAACTCTAGATACTGGGGTATGGGCAGGGAGTTGGAGAACTCACAACTAGGGGATATGCCAGGTGTGGTTGGCAGTAATTTTTTAAACATGCAAAGGCACAATTCTTTCTTGTTTAATTCTATCTTTAATAAACATTTAATCTAATTTTATCTTAACCAAAATGGAGAGTATAGTACTTACGAACATAAAATTTGACATTCCCAGCAGCATCGAATGAATGGTCTCTGATATTCTTTCATATAAAAATATTTTCATGGAGGTTAAATATTTGCTAATGAAATGCTGCTGGAATGAAATAGAAGGTATGAACTAGCTACTAGAGCTGAGTCAAGATTCCCAGCTCTAAGAATTTCAGCTAATGAAAATGAAGTGGTTTGTTGAATTCTCTTTAGCCTGGCTTTCTGAAGAGAATGAAACTCCTTTTCGGGGCTGAGGCAGGGACAGGAATGGTGCAGACGCAGCACATCTTTATTCAGGACATAGGCAAAAGGGCTTGCTCATGGTAGGTAGTCAATAGAAACGTGTTGAATAATGAATGGGCAAGCAAAAGTGCCTGAATTCTCCTTAAGCCTTGCTGTGAGATTCTTACCTTGGCCTCTTTTGATAAAATCAAGCTGAACAAATCATCAGTTAAATCACTTGCTTTGATGTACAGTACGGTAGAATCCACATGGAATACTTAATATAAGAAGTAGATGGGCTCTTTTAAGACCATTTCTTTCCTTTGCTTCCTACTGTATCTAAAAAAAAAAAACCCAGGCATTTACTATCTTATACATAGCTATTTCTGTACATATGGTCTTAAATACTAAATTGAGAGCCAGTGTAATATAATGGAAAAAGTATAGCATTATGGTCAGACACATAGAGATTTAGATTTAGGTTCTGCTATTTTTCATCTTTATGATGTTAGGAAAATCATCTTCACTGAGCTTCATTTTCCTTATAGCCATATTGTTGTTGTTAGGTGCCATTGAGTCGGGTCCTACTCATAGTGACCCTATGTACAACACAGTGAAACAGTCCCTGACACTGTTCCATGCCCAGCACTATGTCAATGCTTCTCTCCTATTCGTAGGGTTGTGAGTGGCTGACTATTTCAAGATTGTCTGGGGATTTGGGCTTTCAAGTCCTTCTCTCTCTCTCTCTCTCTCTTTCTTTCTCTCTCTCTCCCTCTCTTTTTTTTTTTTTTTTTTTGCAGTACTGGGGGTTGAACCCAGGGCCTCGAGCCTGCATGCTCTGCAAGTGCTGGACCACTGAGATGCACCCCCAGCCCGTTTTTTTACTTTTTGAGACAGGGTCTCACTAAATTCCGCAGACTGCCTCTGGTCTCGAACTTGTGATCCTCCTGCCTTGGCCTCCCAATCCGCTGAGATCACAGGCATGTGCCACCACACCCGGTGTCCTTTTCTCAATTTTGTGGTGCTGGGGATTGAACCCAGGGCCTCAGAGAGCACAGACCATACTCTACCAACTGAGCTAAACCCCAGCCCATGTCATATCCATGTTGTTGTTGTTAGGTGCCCTCAGGATCTCACTAAGTTATTCAGGCTGCCTTTGACCTTGAATTTATGATTCATGGTGACCCCATGTACAATAGAATGAAACATTATCCAACACTGTGCCATGCCCAGCACTATGTTGGTGCTTCTCTGCTGTTCATAGGTTTTTCAATGGCTGATTGTTTTGGGGAGTGGGATGCCAGGTCCTTCCCCCAAACCTACAGCACCTGTGTTCCCAGGCAGTCTCCCATCCACGTACTAACCAGGCCCGACCCTGCTTGTTGCTGTTCTTAGGTGCCATGGAGTCGGTATCTGACTCATAGTGACCCTACGTACAACAGGGGAAACACTATTGTCAGTGCTTCTCTGCCGTTCATGGGGTTTTCAATGGCAGATTGATTTTTAGGAGTGAGTTGCCGGGTCCTTCTCCCAAGCCTACAGCCCCTGGTGTTCCCAGGTGGTCTCCCATCAAAGTACTAACCAGGCCCGACCCTGCTTAGCTTCTGAGACCTGACGAGACTGGATGCCACAAGGCTACGCCTGCAGGCTCAGTTCTGGCTAGCCACATTTCAAGTGCTCAGAAGCCACAAGTGACTAGTGACTATAGTACTGGACAGTGCAGCTCTTGAGAGTTTTCTTGTATTTTTGTACAGGCAACTAAGGCCAAGAAAAATAATGTGCCATTCTGACTGTAAGATCTTAGTTCTGTATAATTTAAATTATATTATTTTACGACATGCTTATACTAATACCAATAGATAAAGACACTCAACGTACTTTCCGCAATGGGATTATGATGTATCGTCAAATAATTTACACCATTAGAGACCCCACGCAAGGCCATCTTTTCCACAGTTTCCATATTTCTGCATTCTTGTTCACCTCTCTGCCTAAGTAGGCACAGAACTCATTGCTGTGAAGGCACAATTTGACACTCAATCTATGGGTTTCCTAGGAGCTTCTTCATTTCATGGACGAAGAGTTTTCTTTACAACTGGCAAATGAACTCTCTAAGCTCAGGTGGGTGACCTATGTGGTGAGTTTTGATCACACACTTTGTGCTACTGTGTGTCCTGAATGGTGCAAAAAATATGTGCTGCTCCCTGGCTTTGCTAATTAATTGGTTTCATCCCAGGGAAATTTGTTTTGCTTACTTCATGGCTCACTACCCTTGAACAGAGAGAGAATGATTTGTTTCTAAAGGGTCTCAATACGTTGAGGACCGAATTTGTGGGAAGCCCAGGTTACTGTGGTTACTGGCTGAGTTGGAGGGCACCGTGAATGTATTTCATCTTCTTTTCATTCAGCTAAAAGCCCCATGGCACTGAGTCCAAGAACTGCGATGCCATTGTGCCTTTGGTCTGGATGGGATTTGGAAGAGGTCGTGAGCAGCTCCTCGCCTGGCACGTGCAGTTCTGAGCGGGGCCCTGGGTGCACGTAGATGGGTCTCAGCTCTCCTGCACAGCCTCGGGACACACATGGAGAGTGGGTCTTAATCCTCAGGAGACCCGTTGGGCACTCTCCACCCCACAGGGAGAGAGCAAGTGCAAACATAAGAAATAAATTCTGAGGCTTCTTTGCTGAGCCCGAAACACCAGGGGAATGGAAATACCTCGGTGGTGTTGGGAGCTCAGGGAGATGCCTGGCTGCTGATGCCCTTCTGTGAGCTAAAAGAGAGTATCTCATATTTGAATTGGCAGCTTCGCTGAATAGAAAAGCATAAAAGTTTAGGAGGAACTCTATTGTGAAAAATGAAGACATCATCATATCTTACACGAAATCACCCTTTTTCAAATAGGGCCATATTCACCTCTTTAGGAGGGCATTGCTGTGCCTTCATACTTGAAATATTTGGGGGGCTAATGGGAAAGTAAAAAGGATGAGTTCAAGCAAATAATTCATTAATTTAAATCAGCAAATTTGATAAATTAATTCATGTTTTGTTTAATAGCACAATATTTTACTTGATAGAATTTAGTTTTTAAAATTAAGCCCATGTATTATTCATCCTTGTATATATCTACAGCCCTCAGCCATACCACCCTGGCATCTGCCCCATCAGATCTTGGAAGCCAAGCAGGGTCAGGCCTGGTTAGCACTTGGATAGGAGACCACCTGGGTACACCAGGTGCGGCAGGCTTGGGAGAAGGACCCGGCAGCCCCACTCCCAAAATATAAGCAGCCATTGAAAACCCTGTGAATAGCAGAGAAGCACTGACAATAGTGCCAGGCATGGCATGGTGTCATTGAGCATTTCATCTGTTGTACATAGGGTCGCTATGAGTTGGACCCAACTTGATGGCATCTAACAACATATACCTCCAGTTTCCAACATAGAGTTGCCAATCTATAATTTATTACTGAACCAAATCATAAGCTTAATCCCTATCTTCTTAAAGTTAACTGACTATGTGGCTAAATTTAAGCCTTTCTTCTTCCTGTTGAAAAATTTATATCAGGTCTTCTACCAACTACTCTTGTATCTTATGCTGGCCGTACATTCTCTTGAGGTTTCACTCTTAAGGACTCTTGAATGCTGTTTATGAATGAAATGGACGCCTTGTTTTTTTTGCCTGTTGTATTTTACTGTACTAAAAATAAGTTCATAAAAATTTTGCTAAACTTCCTTTCATAATACTTGTTGTTGTTGTTGTTAGGTGCCATTGAGTTGGGTCCAACTCATAGTGACCCTCAGAAGTTTCAGTGGCTGATTGTTTCAGGATTGTTTTGGGGAGTGGATTGTCATGTCCTTCTCCCATTCTTGTGGTTCTGGGGTATCAAACCAGGGTCCTCAGAGAATGCGGAACAGGTTCTCTACCAGCTGAGCTAAACCCCAGCTGCTTCAGGGTACTTTTGCTGTTGTTGTTGTTAAGTACCCTCTAGTTGGTGTCCAACTAATACTGATTGTATGTACAACAGATCAAACACTATTGTCAGTGCTTCTCTGCTGTTCATAGGGGTATCAATGGCTGATTGTTTTTTGGAAGTGGGTTGCTGGGTTCTTCTCCCAAGCCTACAGCACCTCGTGTTCCCAGGTGGTCTCCCATCCAAGGACTAACCAGGTCCAACCCGGCTTAGTTTCCGAGATCTGATGAGATCAGATGCCACAGTGGTATGGCTGCAAGCTTTATAATACTTAGTGAGCTATAAATAATTATAACCATAAATAAGGACCATCCCTAATTTAGAGCACACTGAATAGCCTAACAAAGGGTGACTATTCAGGTTCCATTATTCAGATCAGGGAGTTCAACAGGTATGGTCATAATATGTACGGTTTCACTAAATCAAGAGCCTTTGGGTGATCTATCAGAGTTAATAGTCTTTCTTACGAGGACTATTACAGTTTTCCACATTTTTGGTGAATACTATGAATAATATGCCTTCAAGACTATTTCAATTTCATTTGCATAAATAAAGTATGGATGGCATCAATTATTTCCAGAAGAGAAGGAACCTAAGATCCTATCAGATTAAGACAGGTTTAATAGAAAAATTAACTGTCTCATCTTAACATAACTAAAGCAATATATTAAAGGTGTCCATCAAATAATACAACTAATATTTATCCTTCAGGAGGATGCTAATACTGTGCTATAAGAGGGGTTAACAGACCCATGAAGAATCTATTTACCTCAAGTCTATTTCTAAAGCACCCTGTCATGTTGTTATAGAAACGGCTTGCAGCTGAAAGTCCCCCATCATGATCATTGCTATAGTAACCATCAAATGACAAGAAGCTACTTTGTCATTCACTGCCATCATCTCCCACTCCAAGATAGTCTTGCTTCTGAATGCTCCTATGCTACTGAATACATAGAAGAATAAAAGAGTAAATAAATTTCATGGGAAAGCAAAAAAGAGAGAGAAATGAAGGGACACCATGAGCAATAAACAGATCCAGGGTAGTTTACCTACATTTTCTAGAGAAAAAAATGTAATGAGATTTAAAACCGGCCTTTAAATTGTCAACAAAATGCCCTTATTTCCATCTGTTCAAACTCAAAGTGAATACTAAAAATTAGGTGTGAAAATATTCTCATATTTTTAAAGATTTCATTGGACATTTTGGAGAATTTCCCAACAATATGCCTTTGTCTAGCTAAGATTTTCCTTCCCAGCTTAAATCAAACTCAACATGTAAGGTAACTTTCACCTAATAATTTACTTAAAAGTTATTATTAGGTTATAATATAGTATCATGTTTAAAAGTCAACTTTTGATAACCAAAATTTATCTATATAAATCCACTAAGATGTAAATTTCATAACATTAGAGATTGAGGCTTTTTGTTCCTTATTTTTTAGAACCTAGAAGAGGGATAGACATGTGAACTTATGCCCCTCAATAAATACTTGTTAAATAAATCAGTAAATGAAGAAGTAATTGAATAAACTGTGGAGTTTTCTTATTTATGAATTACCCTATCTTGAGGCTAAGGACAATTAGCCTTATCTCAATTTCCTTTTCTCTTGGGCCAAACCATTCAGCCCTATGTGGTCATGCTCATTCCTAACATCCCATCTTTTCTCGTGTTATGCCCCACGGTGCTATTATTTTAAGGACCTGCCTTCAGTTTTAATTTGAATTTTGAACTTTTTGAGAACAGCATACTTAACACATTGCTATACAATAATGGAGAAGCCTCTACTTTTTATTAAATTAGGAAGGAAACCAGATGATACTGGTACTGGCCCTAGCAACACAGGGGATCTAGGACTAGGTGTCTGAGTGCCAGGTTCTTCAAATTTCACTATTACAGAAAATATGTAAAAGGAAAATAAAGGATGGCATTATATTGAAGACATAAAAATAATATATAATGTATTACATAAATGCATATTATATATCCAAAAATTTTGAATCAGTAATAAAAGATGTAGCAATCTCTTGATGCTGCAACCGTGAATTCTAGTTTGTGGGGGAAATGTAGGTTAAAGGCTTGTCCACTCATTTCAGTAAAAGAGGCAAGCTGCTTGGCTTAAGAGAATATGAAAATATATTTCTACGAGATGCTAGTGCCACTCTATAATAGTCAGACTCCAATAAATTTCATAGGGCAAATTCATGTAGGATGAGATTCCAGCACACTTAATTCCGTGTGGAAGGTTGAACTTGTAGCAGGTGGAGACAGGAAGTATAAAGACTGGTAGAGGCCGTTAAGAGACCTGTGAATGTGAGTTTATTTGCAAATAGGGTTTACAGTTATAATTAGGTTAAGATAAGCTCGTTAGTATGGATCCTAACCTAATATGGACTGGCCTCATAGGAAGAAGAGAAGAGACATATACAGGCAAAGTGAAAAGATCATGTGGTGACTGGTCAAAGACTGGAGAGAGGCCACTGCGAGCAAAGGAACACCCAGGTTGGAAAGCCACCAAAAGAAGCTGCTTCTTGTTGGGTGCCCTCAGGTAGGATCTGACTCATGGCGACCCCACGTGCAACAGAACAAAATGCTCCCAGCACTGTGCCACACACGTGATTTTTTTTTATGTTTAAGCCCATTGCTGCAGCCACTGTTTCTTCCCATTTTGAGTCAGGTCACATCAGCAAAGGAAGGCTCCAGGGGCTTTACTCCACTCCCCTCATTAAGATCGACTCTACTTTGAGGCTGGGAGAAGGGCCTGGCAACCCACTCCCGAGGCAATCCCGAAACAGTCAGCCATTGAAAACCCTATGAGGGTCGCTATGAGTCGGATACCGACTCGACGGCACCTAACAACAACAACAACTACTTTGAGGAGGCAACTGTTCCCTAGTCATTTCTTGAATACCTTCCAGTCTGAAGGGCTAACTTTCCAGCACTATATTTGACAATGCTTCTCTGTTATTCGTAGGGTTTTCAATGGCTAATTGTTTTGGGAGTGGGCTGCAGGGTCCTTCTCCCTAGTCTGTCTTATGACCTCATGTTGTTGTTGTTGTTAGGTGCCGTCGAGTCGGTATCCAACTCATAGCAACCCTCTGTACAACAGGGGAAACACTATTGTCAGTGCTTCTCTGCTGTTCATAGGGTTTTCAATGGCAGATTGATTTTTGGGAGGGGGTTGCCAGGTCCTTCTCCCAAGCCTACAGCTTCTGGTGTTCCCAGGCGGTCTCCCATCTAGGTACTAACCAGGCCCAACCCTGCTTAGCTTCCGAGATCTGATGGGATCAGATGCCACAGGGCTACAGCTGCAGGCTATGACCTCATAGGTAAACATAAATAAAGCATACAAAAACGATGTTTTTGAATTTGGATACGTACCACAGAAGCAAAATGGTAAATGTACTGTAAGTATAGACAGTGAGGCTAAACCTGCTATGAATAGAGAATAGAGTAAAAGGGGAGAATAATCTTCTCATCTTCATTTGTTAAAAGGATAAAACTGGGTTCCTTAGAGATTTCCTGACAAATCAGCAGTAAAACTGAAAATAAAATTAAAAGCTCTGGCTTTTCTTGTGCACCCAGCTTTTAAAATTTGATATTATGGCTGGGCACGGTGGCGCACGCCTGTAATCCCAGTGGCTCAGGAGGTGGAGGCAGGAGGATCACAAGTTCGAGATCAGAGGCAGTCTGAGTAAAACAAAAAAGTAAAAAAATGGGCTGGGGGTGCAGCTCAGTGGTCCAACACTTGTAGAGCATGCAGGTGCGAGGCCCTGGGTTCAAACCCCACTACCAAAAAATAAACAAAAAATTGATATTATAAGATCTCAAATGGTAATTTTTGGAAATCACCAAAGATAAAAAAAAACTGTGATTCTGCAGAATAATCTCTTTTCTTTAAGATAAATACACACACACACACACACATACACACACACACACACACACACAGAAACTAAAATTAATTCTGGTGTATGATGTAAGAAGCAGTTGGTAAACTTGAGGAAGCAAAGACTATTTTACTGTAAGCTGATGAGATAATTATTTTATTTATGAAGAAGCATACCTTCATCTTTATAATTATGTGGAAAGTTTAAAGAATAAAAGCATAATCATGTAGAATTTAAAGAGTAAGATTATTCCCTAATGAATACCATCAGCCTTCTCTGACTTATTGAACAAATTCAATTATTTCTTGATAATGGCAATAAAATTGGATAATTTGGGCTCTATTTTATCTTTATAGATCCTATTCTTTATACTTTTAGGTAGAAGACAAAGGAAGTATTCTTTAAGACAATTCTGTTCCAATCAGTTAATAATTGCTGATGGATTCTAGAAGATTGAGTGCTTCTCAAGATTCTTTGAAGTTATTCTAATAATAGTTTTGTCAAACTACATGCCATGACCATGTTTTAATATGAGATATGATTATTTAAATTAATCTAGATGTGGCAGTTCCATTGAAAATATTCAATTTATCCCCAAAGTTACAGTAGACTAGGAAAATATAGATATAAACCAATTTCTCACCCATAGTTTCTTTAATATGGTAGTTTCATTAAAAAATCTCATGACAGATTTCTATCAAGTTTCAAACAGTTTATTATGTAGTGCTCTCCTTATGTGAAACAGCCCCAAAATAATGGGCAACAGGAGAGTCTCACATCAATAAAATTGTCTCATAATGCATCAAAAGCAAAGAAAGAAAAAAGTCTTCCCTTAAATTATTAAAATTCCTCTGATCTCACACATTAGAATCAGTTTTATAAAATTGCCGGAACAGTAATGAGGACAATCAGGAGAGCGTAGGAACAAATTCATTGTAACTCCAAGTAAGGGGAATGTTTACCTGCTCAGGAACAGAAGTGAATGTCCCTTCCTGATCTCTGCTTTAATAATGTTTCTCATGTCATGTGTCCTTAACTCTAATGACATAAGGGGAGTAGGGCACTGGACGGACAAGATAAATAATATCCCTGTAATAACATAGCAAGCCATAGCTCTTAAGAAAAAGTATAGTAGGGAGACAATGATGACTCTTTTCTCTTAAATTTAAGGGAAAACTTTTCAAAGTGTAAAAGGAAAAACTAATATGATGTTAATTTCAACTAATAAGATGCTCATAGCAAAAATCTGTGTATCATGTTATGAGCAGACTGCTATGTCCCTGGTGCATTATCATTTCATGAATGTCAGTGTGTGTCAGCTAACAGCACAGACTCTAGAGCTAGACCACCAGATTCAAGTCCCTGTTCCACCACTCACTAGTCATATCGTATGGCCTTGGGCAAGTTCATAAACCTCCATGCACCTCACTCTAAAATGAAGTCAGAGATAAACTCTACTTGTGAGGATGATTAAGTATAGAGGTGTTCGTGGATATGTAACACTCAAAAACATCATATTGATTACTTTTCTCCTAAATAATCTTTTTTGAGGAGAGGCATATGTTTAAAAATAAACTGTTTGGGTGATTCCTAGCACCATAAAGTAGTGGGTTCTCAATAAGGGCATGTTGTGTAAACCAGGTGCGGCAGCGCATGCCTATATCCCAGCAACTTGGGAGGCTGAGGCAGGAGGATCATGAGTTCAAGAGTAGAAGCAGCCTCCCTAACTTAGCAAGAGCCTGTTTCAAGATTTTAAAAAATGTAAAAAGAGGGGGTTGGTGGTGAGTGCCCCTCAGTAGTGGAGTTTCCTGGGTTCAATCTCCCAGTACTAATCAATCAATCAACAAATAAGGATTTTTTTTTGTTTTGTTTTTTTTTTTAGAATTCAGAGCTTCTGATCATCTGCATTTAAAACAGAGAACTTGTTAAAATTATCGGCTCTTAGGATCCACTCCATGTGCCCTAAATATGAGGCTGGGAGACTATCTCTTCAACAAGCATTCCACCCCCCTGATGCACATCAAAGTTTGAGATACACTGGTATAGTGATTTGAGTCTATAAAATATTGTGATCATGGTAATGCTTGTCTTATAGGGTTACTGAAAGAATTAACAGAATACAGCATATGTAAAATGTTTAACACAATATATGCCATTTTTACTATTATTCTTTGGTTGGAACATAGGAATTAGGTTAAGAGTACTACGTGATAAATGTAGAAAAGAAGGCAAACATCAGGTTTTTGATAGTTTGAAAGTCAGGTACAAAAAAAAAAAAAACAGATAAGAAAGTCTAAACTATGCTAGGTGTGGCCGTGCACACCTGTGATCCTAGCGCCCAGGGAAACTGCAGCAGGAGGATGGAAAGTTTGAGGCCAGTCTGGGCTATACAATGATGCAAAGCATAATGGCACAATGCATAGAGAGTTCAAGGGTAGCATGTGCTGCACAGGGAGACCCTTTCTTGGAAAAAAGTCTACATGTGTTAACTAGAAAGGAATACTAACCCAGGTAAGTGTCTGCTTGCTTAAAATTTGAATAAGAGAGAGCTTGAAATTTACTTTTTAAAGCTAATCGAATATTATATTGGGGAATAAATTGAGGAATTACAAAATATTTATTTAGAGTCTATCAATAAAATCACCCACTCGAAGAAAAAGCAAAAGCTGTGTATATAATTATCGGTTCATAGGTATGATATCCTTAAAGAAGATGTGCTTTCAAGATTACATATTCATCTCCTTAAAAGCAGACTGCATCAAACTAGGAATTTTAATATTGTCATATTAATTAAATCAATTAAATCAAATATTAATTAAATGAATATTAATTAAATATCAATCAAATTAAATATTAAATTAAATATTAATTAATTAAAATTTAATAATTTTAATTTTCAGTGCACTGAAATGGCAATGTTGTTTGCTACAAAAGGTGCCATGATATAACTCCTTTTTTCATTTTGTGTCTTATTTCTTTCTTTTCCCATCTGCACCTTTCAATATAACACATCCCTTCACACCTCCTGTTGAATGAGGCCCACTTTAAGTTTAAAGAGGGTTGATAACAATTTAAATGACAATGCTTTAACAACCACGTTTCTGAAAAATATTCCTTGGACATATATGTGTTGCAGAAAGTGTTCTACTATTCATTTGCTTAAAGTTTGACTTAGTTTTCCTGTACTTGTCTTCAGCTACCTTGCTACAGCACCTACTTGGATCTTCACCCAATCTCTGATAAATGTCCAGCTGTAATGGTACGAGTAATGATCTCACCGCGGTAGACACAGAAAGTGACCCACATTACCCAACACTGAGCACTGATGCCAAGTTGCCTTGTTCAACGGCAGCTGCTCTGTGCTTTGCTTATTGACATTCAGATTCAACAGACACAAATCACATGGTGCCCTTGAGAAGCACACCCTCTTCCTTTCTTCATTTTAAATTGTTCAACAGCTACTGCCCTTCATAAACACATTGGAGAAGCCATTTGGTCTACTGTGATTTTTCATACTGCCATACATCTGACAAGATTATCCCAGACGTGTGGCTCTCCTTTGCATTTGGGCAAGTTTGTGGAAAAGAGTATCTTCATTTGTAAAACAGAAACACATAACAATAGATGTCCATTTCTCTAGTGAAAGACACATTTTAAGTCATTATCTTTTGGGAAGCATTGAGGCTATCCCTTTGATTATAATAGCAACTGTTACAATACAGGATTCTTTAAAGGTGAGGACAAATACATAGTGGGGGAACAGAATGCAACATAATGAACTTATGTTGATTATGAATACCTTTCTTTTAAAGGATATCAATTATAAAGTGTCAAATATATTCTCTATATGGACAACCACAACAAAATATCTTCTTTTTCTGTGTGACCATTTCCCTCTCCCACTTACCACTAAAAGAGTTAAAAAAAAATCTGACCCTAAATGCTTACTGGAAACCATAAAATCATAAAATTGTCAGGTATCACTGATACCTTGCTTAATACAAGACATTTGCTGACACCAAGAAGAAATAAATACTTGCTTTTCTGGCATTGTATTTCGTAGAACATGCAACATTCTGAACTACTGGCTAGGAATATAACCAGCCAGATGTGAGCCAGGAAAAGGGGCACAAGTTCAGTAACTGGGAGAGACTTACTCTTTATGAAGATGAGCAGAGAGAAACTGAGGTAGAAGATGAGAAGACAGTTGATTTTCTTTAGCGCCATGGTTTTATTCCGAGTACCCTCTCTGATGAGTTGCTAGTGGTCCCAACCCTGTCTGGTTCAGAAAGGAGCAGGTGCCTCACAGACTGTCCCACCCTCCCTGCAGCTCCTTCACAGACTTAGATTCAAAAACCAATTGTGCTGCTTAGTGTCTCCCTTACCCAGGAGGATGGGGTGATTTTTCAAACCTGGAGCAGATTTTTCCATACTGGACTGGATTCTTGCCCCAGACCCCTGCTCCCTACCCGGCCTTCCCTACCAGGTTTTTTCTAAGAGTTTTCTTCTGCTAATGCCTCCTCGAATGGGGCTACATTAGGTTAATGTCTTCACTTGCTCTTAATAGAGGAATTAATTTCTGATAATGGTCTTGGCACACAAGTATTATGGTCTGGTAACATTTAAAGGAATGCCCAATATATTCTTGTATATTTATCTTCATCTTCAAAAACACAGTCCACAGAGGAGTAAAGTTTCCTGTTCCAAAATCTAACTTTCACAGCTCAGGCGGACTTATGTTGTTGATAAGGCAGGTCCAGGTAGAAAAAAATTAAGCTATCACATAAAATAGATAGAGTTCTGGAGATTTAGTAGTAATTTCTCTCCATAAACCTACAGCCCATTTTATATCTTGCTCATGATATTGTGGGCTGGGATTTGGCTCAGTGGGTAGAGTGCTGCGCTGCAGTCTCTGAGGTCCCAAGTTCAATTCCCAGCACCGCAAAAGTGGGAGAAGGACCTAGCAATCCACTCCCAAGGCAATCCCGAAGCACTCAGCCATTGAAAACCCTATGAGGGTCGCTATGAGTCGGATACCGACTTGACGGCACCTAACAACAACAACAACATGATATTGTATCTTCTGGGGTTTCTTGAATCTTTATTTTGTCATAACTGATCAATATGAATGTTTGCTTATTTAAAAATATACTTATTTCAGATTTAACTGTTCAAGTCCTTGGAACTGTATTATCCTTAGACACTCATGGATAACATCTCATAGTTAAAATCAGAGTGCATTGTTCTCTGATATCACTGCTAGCACATAGCTTCTTCCTATTATTACAACATGGCTTAAAATATAATTTATACACTGATTTCACATAAATCCTTTTAGCTCTGTTAGATGTTTAACTACATAACATTTATTGTTAATTCTGTTTCCTGCCCCTGTATCTAAGTGGAGCATAATGTTTTGATAGATTAAATTTTTATCAGTGTTATTCTCTCACCTACTCCTGGAGGACTTTACTTGCTAAAATTGAGTTTATCCATTTAAAATTATTTATTTTAACCAGGTGCCATAACCCACCTGCAGTCCCAGCTACGGGAGAGGCTAAGGTAGGTGGATCACTTGAGGCCATGAGTTTGAGACCAGTCTGGGGAACACAGTAAGACCTCTTCTCAAAAAAATAATAAGAAGAAAGTAAATAAGTAAATAAATTTCTACAGAGTTCATAATAATTAAGATTTTCCCCTTCTCATGAAAATAATTTAACTTGGAAATTTTAACTCAGTTTCAGATTACAGAGATGTTATTACTTCCCTGCTGTAATTCCTGTATTTTGCTAGTTTGAGATTGAGACGCAGAGTAATTATTGTGTTCCCAGAGTTATCTGCTTGTTCAGTGGCAGTGTTAGTACCAGAGTCTCTCCAGCTATTACTTCAATTAGCCTGGTGGATTCCCTTTCCAACTCTACTCTTACGTCTCCCTTCATGCCTTTTGCAAGAATCGCAGTCTAGGAAGACTACATGCACCAACTTGATCTTCCATTTTTCCTAAAAAGGCCTGCACTCTGGAGTTGAGGTCAAAGCACCTGACAACAGATACACTGGAGAGTAGCTCCAGGAAGAGAATCAAATGGTAGCGGAGGAGCTCCAGGGAGAGAGCCAAATGGTAATAGAAAATTTTCTGTTAAGATATGTTTAGTTTAAGTTACAATTGAGCAAAAAATTACATTTTCTGTAGGAGACAAAAAAAATAAAGAAAATATATGGTTGGGGAAACCTGAATACATACAACAGTGGTTGTAGGAACTGTACTCATTGAGTTTGAACATAGACATTAACAGACTAAGGCCATCAAACAAATGAGTGATTAGCTATGATGTGTCAGATTTGAGACTCATCAGGAAATCCCTCATCAGAGATGTAATATTTCAGCCGAATTTTCAAGTATAAGTCTGAGCGCACTGTGATCTGAATACTCCACCAGGATTTGTATGTTGAGATCTAATCCCCAGTGCTACACTATTAAGAAGTAGAGTTTTTGAGAAGTGATAAAGTTATGAGGGCTCACCCTCACCCCTAACATTAATGCCACTGGAAGAGACACACGAGGGGCTTTATTTGTCCCTTCCTTCCACTTTATGAGGATATGTATAAACCACCATGTATTAAGAAAAGGTCCAGCTAGCCCCCAAGTCTGCTGGTGTCTTGATTTGGAACTTCCCAGCCTTTGGAACTGTAAGAAATAAAGTTCTTTTGCTTACAAATTACTCATTCTAAAGTATTTTATTATAACAATCTGAATGCATGAAAACAGAGTATGACAAACAAATAGCAGAGATTAGCATTAGAGGGTATGGCAGGAAAAGGATACATGTCTGTAGGAATAGAGGCTTAAAGCAGTTGGGCAGGTCAAAATCCTACAGATTTTCTGATATTTAAACTTTCTTTAACATGCAAAGTTCCCCTGAGCATTTTGTATTTTACAGACCAAACAAATTGATTCGGATAGGATGCTAGTTACTCTCACGGGAGCCCCTGAAAGCAGTGGAGTGTGATACAGTTCTGCTTACTTTTGATGAATCCCTCTATGAGGGACATGTTTTCTCTGCCTTGCCTGTGGTCGATACCACCAGGGAGCAATTCCACTGTCACTGATGAATGCTAGCTGGGTCAGACCCTGTCAGCGCAAATGAAAGTCTTGTGATTAGTATTCTGTACCTTCTTACTAATGAACCTTCTAATCATGAAATCTGCCTGTACTTATAATTTTCTTCTAAGTGTTAAGTGCCCTTGAAAGGTTAGGTAAGCTGGAAATAACAATGTGAGTTTTTATCCCTTTTCACCATAACTTGAAAATTTGGTTTTGGACTTATTATTTGTGACACTTACGATTAGAATTGGTCAACGTTATTGACTATGATAACGTTAGTTATACAATTCCGATATGCAAACAGAGGTCACAAATATGCAAAAGCATTTTTGAATCATAATAAGAAGTATTTTTGAAACATTCAGGCTTCTTGGTGACTATTTTGACAATAGGAAGATATGTAAGAATATTGGTAGCAGATTTTTCTAGAAAGAAAAGAAAATTAAATGGAAAAAGATATGAGCAAAAGATGTTTTGCATTAACCAAAAATAAAAAAGAGTAACTTGGAAGTCAATATTTAAAAGAAAAGTTATTCAAATTATGGCATTTCCTGGAAAATGGATGGAAATAGAGATCATTATTTTAAGAGAAATAAGCTAGACCCGGCAAGAAAAGCATCGCTTGTTTTCTTTCATATGTGAATGTTAGAATCTAACATATATTCAGCATTAAAACATATAGGCCATGAAAGTAGAAGAGGCCATGAAGGGAAAGATAATGGACTAAAGAAAAGATGAGGGGCCAAGAAAAAAGGGTCATGGGAGAAAGGAAAAGAAATATCACATATTTTGCTCCAAGGCAAAACCAAGATGTATATATGTAGATAGATATACACATAACAGGACAAACAAGAAGAAGGGGAATCATTGGTGGGGAGGGAGGGGCGAAGGGAGCAGGGTTATGTGATGGTAATTGGAGAGGTGAACATGAGCAATGTACAATGAAATGCATGTATGGAAGTGTCATGTAGAGCTCCGTTAAGTTGTACGCTAAAAAGGACAAAATAAGATTACAGGGGAAAATAGACTTATATTTAATATTTGTCCAAGTATCATTGCTGGCTGTGAAAGTTAATGAAGGGAAAGTAACACATTTTATATAGAATTTTAAGTGAGTGCATAGATTGCTAAAGAAAACAACTATAAAAAATTCACAATATTGTAGGCTGTTGTTGTTAGGTGCTGTCATGTCATGTCTGACTCATAGAGACCCTTACAGGGTTGTTTTGGGATTACCACGGGAGTGGATTACCACATCCTTCTCCCATGTTTGCAGTGCTGGGAATCAAACTCGGGACCTCAGAGACTGCAGAGCAGCGTTCTACCAAGTGATCTAAACCCCAGCCCCAATACTATAGGTAGGACTGTATTTATTTTCAAGTTATTAGTATACATTTTTGAAGTATTAATAGCCAAGAAACTAATACGAAAGATTCAAAGAAGATAAAAGAATACAATTATGCTTAGTTTATAAACCACTTGACCCTAATTAAATCATAAGAACTTTGTGCAATGAAGCCCAAATTCTTATTGGTGAAAATCATTTATTTAAAGTTTCATAAAATCTACTCATCTGCAGCCATAGCACCCTAGCATCTGATCCCTCCTGATCTTGGAAGCTAACGAGGGCCGACCTGGTTAGTCCTTGGATGGGTGATGGCCTGGGAATACCAGGTACTGTAGGCTAGGGAGAAGGACCCGGCAGCCCACTCCCAAAACAATCCACCACTGAAAACCCTATGAATATCAGAGAAGCACTAGCAATAGTGCTGAGCATGGCACAGTGTCAGGGGAGCATTTCATCTCTTGTATACAGGGTCGCTATGAGTCAGACTGTACTCCATGGCACCTAACAACAAAAAATTCGACTCAGCACTATTTATTAGTGTTTTGGAAATAATGAGTTCTATGATATTATTTATAAAGTGTACTCATTAAGTGAACTGTGAAAATCTTGATATACTGGCAAATTGCACCATCCAGTGGAAAAAAGTTTATCCTTAAAAATGTGGTATGTTTCGGCATTGCAGCTTTGATGTATTCAAATGTGCTCTTGCCTAAAATTTTTAAAATTATATTTTATTACTTGAACAAATGTTTATCCACCAATATCAGATATACAAGTATACTTTTGTGGTCCCCAGGAAGTTGCTCTTAGTTTCAAAGTCCATTATGTTAATAGGACGTTAACTATTTTAAAAGTAAAAGGCTTTAAATGAAAAATATAAAAAGAAAAAAAAAAGACAAAACTGGACCCATGCATACATTGAGTATCTTCTAAAACAATTATTATAAACACGTTTTAAACATATCATGATCCTCTGTATTAAGGATGCTGAGTTTCTGTATTGACACCTTCTATGTTTATTCCTTTGAGCAAAATCTTTGGTTGGGATGGTTTACAGTTGCTATGGATTTATTGTTGAAAGAAGAAATTTTTTTGTAATTAAATAAAAACAGAAGCGCTCATAAATGGCAGAGTAGAGGGACAAGGGAAAGAAAACATTTCTGAGCCTAGATCCTATGTCAGGATTGGTACTAGGTACTTGGGTACATGCGCTTACCGCCCCTCCTTGCCTAATTTTATAGGGATTAAAACAGGCTCTTACAGGCTCTCAACTTTTAAAAGCTGAATTCCCCTAAGGATAAAGGGAACTGCATATGGACTGCAAGAAATTGGAGGTGTAGCCCATAGCAGCTATCCATATGCAAAAAAAAAAAAAAAAAAAAAAAAAAAGTCTATCATGCAAATGTTTTATTCTACTTCAAAACATAGCATGTGTGACTTTTTCAATGTGAAAATGTTAATTATTAATAGTATAATTATTGTTGTTGTTGTTAGGTGCCGTTGAATTGTGTGTGACTCATAGTTGAATCGTGTGTGACTCATAGCGACCCTCATAGGGTTTTCAATGGCAGATTGTTTTTCCGGATTGCGTTGGGAGTGGGTTGCCATGTCCTTCTCCCATTTGTGCGGTGCTGGGAATCGAACTCGGGACCTCAGAGACTGCAGAGCAGCACTCTACCAACTGAGCTAAATCCCAGCCCAGTATAATGATTACTTTTCGAAAATAGCTGAAACACTGAGCACATCTCTGTTTTTCACTCCAATCTGAGCAGCAGACTGATGCTAACAGAATGTGATGAGGTGTTTGAACGCAGCCTTAGCTGAGAAACTGAACTCCTATAGTCATGGAACTTTGCTCCGTCTGATGTTTCTTGTGATTCAAGGCCACACTATCAGGCACAGGCGCAGGTGGAAACAGGTCCTTTCCTTAACTGTCATCTCTCCCCGAAATTCCTCTCTCCTTGGCTTTCCTCTCTCTCCTGCAACACAGCCTCTAAAAATCTCTTCTCTGGAATACAGTTCCACTCCAGCCTTCCAATTAGACAAGTTATGCACTCCAGGCAAAATGGGAGCCTGATAGTCCAGCTAGGACTAACTTTTATCTCTTCAGAGGACTCTGAATTCTTTTCCTCACAGAGAGTTAGGCTAAGAAATGAATCTTTTTCCATGTTACCACTTTGCCAAAAATTTGCTATGCTTGACAAATTGAGCTAAATTTTCTTCTCAAAACAAATGCAGTATTTACCTTTGCATCCTAAAGCTCTTAGCCCAAGGTCTAATTCTGACACTCTCCTGTTGTCCCAGCCTAACCTAGGCATTCAATTGGCAATGAAGGTTTGTTGTCACTCCTCTCAAATGCTTTCTTTGTCCTAATTCAATGCTTTTATGTTGATTCCATTTTTATTATGCTTTTAGGAGCACATATAATGTGTAATTAGCTTAGCCTGAAAAGTTAATATGAGCTTCCCTACAAAAGAAGTGAACTGATTTCTCATAAGGGATGAAAATACGTAAGAGACTAAGTGTCACAGACAGCACTACAAAAACCTTGGGAGATAAAATGCAAGCTGATCTGCAAGAAATGAAGGCCATTGCTACTGGAGCACACACGGAGGGACTCCTGGTGTGAGATTTAGAGGCAAGTGGGGTTTGCATCTCACAGGTTTCCTGAAGAATGCTGGTGTGTATCTGACAACCTAAAAGAGGCCCAGCACAGTGGCTCAATGCCTGTAATCCCAAGGACTCAGGAGGCAGAGGCAGGAGGATCCCAGGTTTGAGGTCAGAGGTAACCTGCATAATTTAGCAAGGCCCTGTCTTAAGGTAAAAAATAAAAAATGGGCTGGGGGTGCAGCTCAGGGGTAGAGTGCTTGCAAAGCATGTGTGAGCTTCTGAGTTCAATCCCCAAGTATCAGAAGGAAAAAAAAAAAAACTATAAAAGGGACTGAGGCTTTAGCTTAGTTGGTAGAGTGCTTGCATGCAAGGAGGCTCTGGGTTCGATCCCCAGCAATGCAAACACACAAACAAAAAACGATCTAAAAGAAGCCTTCCAAATATTTTGGCAAACATTAGGAGTGACGTGTTATTTGCATCTTACTTTTCTACTCATTACCTACGTGCACATTTCCTAGCCTTTCTTATCCTCTTCTGTAAATGACAATAGTAACAGCCATCACATTTGCTGTAGTATAGGTAGCAGAGAAAGTAAGTCAGCTTTATGGATCATGTACCTTGTCACGGACACTGTTTTCAGTCTCTTTTGGCCCTCTGTGGTGAAGGTACTATTACTAATTTTTGTTTTTTTCTTCAGTACTGGGAGGATGAACCCAGGGTCTCACGCATGCTAGGCACATGCTCCACCACTGAGCTGCACTCCCAGTCCTCTTTATATTTCTTATTTTGAGATTGTTGTTTTTAGGTGTCATCGAGTAGGGTCTGACTCATAGCAACTCTCGTTGTTAGGTGCCACCCAGTCAATGTTGTTGTTGTTAGGTGCCGTTGAGTCGGTATCCAACTCATAGCGACCCTCATAGGGTTTTCAATGGCTGACTGTTTCGGGATTGCCTTGGGAGTAGATTGCCAGGTCCTTCTCCCATCAACTCATAGCGACCCTCATAGGGTTTTCAATGGCTGTTTGGGGATTGCCTTGGGAGTGGATTGCCAGGCCCTTCTCCCATTTTTGCGGTGCTGGGAATTGAACTTGGGACCTTACAGACTGCAGCACAGCACTCTACCAACTGATCTAAATCCCAGCCCCACCCAGTCAATATCCGACTCATATCGACCCTACATACAACAGGCAAAACACTGTTGTCAGTGCTTCTCTGCTATTCATAGGTTTTTCAATGGTTGGTTGTTTTGGGGAGGGGGTTGCCGGGTTGGTCTCCCAAGCCTACAGCACCTGGTGTTCCCAGGCGGTCTCCCATCCAAGTACTAACCAGGTCCCACTCTGCTTAGCTGCTGAGATCTGATGGGATCAGATGCCTCAGTGGTACGGCTTGCAGGAAGATAGGGACCCTATGTACATCTAAAATATACCTTCACAGCAACTTCTAGACGGATGTCTGACGAAACAGAATTCGAGCATTTCCCCATAGCCTCCCTCGCTGCCTCTGCCCCAGTTCTTCCAGAGAGCATGGACTTTTCAGACTCCCAGCTACACGCGTGGGAGTTATGGGTAGATAGGCGGAGAGATTGGGCCACCATCTCCTTTGGTCTTAGCTTTTTATTTTCCATATGTAATCACACCACCTAGGACTTTCCTGTTCAACAATGATCCTCAGACCAGCAGGATTGGCCCACCTGGGCCTCAGAAATGCGAAATCTCAGGCACCAGCTCCAAAAGTTGCCCTTTGGTTTTTTTTTTTCTTTTTTCCTTCCTTTAGTTTTGGCTTCTTTTTTTTTTTTTTCCCTACCAGCTGTACACTTATATGTACCTTTTCTGTGCACAGTGAAAAGTTTTTTTTTTTAAATGCAATTTTAGGAGGGCCTGTACTTCGATCTTGCCGTTTAAATAAATATTATACAAAATAACGAGGCAACGTCAACAGCGGTTTCCTAGGCGTTGGCCAGCGTGGGTGGAGGGGCGGCTCCGGGCGGCTGCCGCTTGACTGACTTCACGCCTTTCACTACAGAGGTAAGCAGGACACCCGCTCCCGCCACGCAGCCTCTTCCGGCTTCTTCTAAGAGACCCACGCGCCCTCCCATCTTCCCTTCTCCGCCGGCAGCAAGGCTTCCCCGCTTCGAGCACCGCAGGCCGCCTCGCCGCCACGAAAACCCGGAGTAACGGACCCGGTGCGTCGCTGCGGTTCCCAAGGGAGGTAAAAGGACGTTAGGGCGCATGCTCGGGGCAAGGGTGCGCGCGCATGCGCCGTGGCCGACGCAGGCGGGGCGGGGCGCGCGCGCCGGGCGCTCTGGGCGGCTCGGAGGTCGCGCGCTCGGTTGACGTGTGCCGCGGAGCGGAGGCGGCGAGACGCGGGGAGGGGACAGAGAGGCCGCGAGCCGGGCGCGGGCAGGGGGCCGAACCCGGAAGTGGGTGGGCGCCGGAGCGCGCGCCCCGGGAGTGGAGCTCGGCGGCCGGGAGGCAGCGGGGGAGCCCTGGGCTCCCGGTAATGGGTGTGGGGGGCGGGTGGGGAGGTGGGGCAGGGAGGGTTGCGGGGTCCTCGTAGGCGCTCTCGCCCCGCGCCTGGCCGCGCCCGGCTCTCCGCTCCCTTGTGGGCGCCGCGCCGGTGACCCCACTTCTCCCGCGCCGCTCCTGGGCCGCCCGCCGCGGGGGTGCGGGGCGAGGGGCGCCCTCGGTCCCCGCGGAGCTGCGCCAGGCCGCCCGGGAAGGCGGGCTCCGCAGCCCTGACGGCCCCATTGTCACCCGGAGTCCCGAATACGCGACGGGCAACCCCCCGCTTCCAGCCCAGGTCCTGTCCCGTTCTTTCCGCGCTCCGCGGGCGTCGGCCCGGACGGTGCCTGTCAGCCTGCCTGCTTTTAATATTATCCTTTTGGTGGCCGTCCTTGTTCCCCGCCCCAAAACCTTAGCCGGGGACGGATGTGCCCCGTGGCTTTGCCCCGATCTGGCTGTGATGTGGAAGAGCTTAGCCGCCCCATGCTTTTGGCTCTTTGACTCTGCTCTGCCCTGGAGTTGTCTTACGTGGTTGTCACTCTTGCAGACCATGAACCCGTCGGGCACACCCCTCCGGAAGCCGTCGCCCCAGACAATCGATGGTAGTTTTTCCTCGATGAATCGCTCAAGACACTTATGAAGTCTCTTGTCCTGAACCTGCTGCACTGCAATGAAGAAGAGGAGAAAGGTTGCTGCACATCTTGACGAGAAGATCCATCTGGGCTATCGTAAAGATTCTTCGGAAGGACATGTCGCAGTGGCGTGTAGCCCAGTGACCTGTCCTCGTCCTGCGGAGAGACCGACTCCCGAAGCGCTTCACTGCTGCCAGGAACTTCCTCCTTCCCCAGATCAGAGAAAACTCTTGAGTTCTTTGCAGTATAATAAGAATTTGCTGAAGTATTTAAATGATGATAGGCAGAAGCAGCCGTCTTTCTGTGATTTACTCATCATAGTGGAAGGAAAAGAATTTAGTGCCCATAAAGTGGTAGTTGCTGTCGGCAGTAGCTATTTTCACGCCTGTTTGAGCAAAAACCCGAGCACTGATGTTGTCACCCTGGATCACGTAACACACTCAGTTTTTCAACACTTGCTTGAATTTCTTTACACGTCAGAATTTTTTGTGTACAAATATGAAATACCTCTTGTTTTAGAGGCTGCAAAATTTTTGGACATTATAGATGCTGTAAAGCTGCTAAATAACGAAAATGTCACCACTTTTCAGTCGGAGCTGACTGAAAAGTCGTCACCGGAAGAGACACTAAATGAATTAACTGGAAGACTATCAAATAATCATCAGTGTAAATTCTGCAGTAGACATTTTTGTTACAAAAAGTCTTTAGAGAATCATTTGGCTAAAACTCATAGGTCCCTTTTATTAGGGAAAAAACATGGGTTAAAAATGTTGGAGAGAAGTTTTTCTGCAAGAAGATCAAAAAGGAATCGGAAGTGCCCTGTTAAGTTTGATGACACCAGCGATGATGAACAGGAAAGTGGTGATGGGTCAGACAATTTGAATCCAGAAAGTTTTGATAAGGAAAAGTCAGATAGAAATGACTCTGAGGATCCTGGAAGTGAATATAACGCTGAAGAAGATGAGCTAGAGGAGGAAATGTCAGATGAATACTCTGACATTGAAGAACAAAGTGAAAAAGATAATGATGCAGAAGAGGAACCTGAGGCTGGTGATTCTGTAGGAAACATTCATGAGGGGTTAACTCCAGTAATCATTCAGAACAGTAACAAAAAAATATTACAGTGTCCTAAATGTGATAAAACATTTGACCGAATAGGTAAGAAAAGAAAGTTTGTTTTCTGTCTCTGTCACTTTTTTGGTTTTTTTAAAGGTGAAAATGAAAAACTGGACTTTGAACGTAACCTTTAAAGATTGCTTAAATAGGATAATTTGATTTTGAATTAATAGTTTCTACTGTTACTTTATATTTGTTGTAATTCAGAATATCAGTATTCATATTACCCTTTAAGTTTTCTTCATCACATCCGAACAGGTAACGCATCTGTAGTACTAAATTTGGTCTTTAATTTCAGAGATAAGTTCTACTTTTGGGTTTTATGGAAAATTTAGATATTAGATTTAATTTAATAATTTGTGTACTCTTTCCCCTTGTGCCTGATAATATGTGAGTTATCGTCACCTTTCCGGTATCCAGCACTTTTTAGAATTGATATGCCTTCAGATTACACTAATGAATAAATCACCTTTACCCCTATTAGAAAAGAGTATGGAGGAAATTTGGTCTGCAACCTGAAGGTTTATGTCAGTGAATATTTAATTTCAAAATGTCTAATGTTTGCTAGTAAATAATTTTTGGAGCTGTCTTATATAGCTATTCTAATGCATACTTTTTAATTGCAATCCTTAAGCTATATAAATGTAAACTGAAATTATGAAATAGGTTGTTTACAGATTTTGAACAGAACACTAAGTGCAGACTGACCTTGTAAAATTGCTTACATAGTTTATTATGTTCCCATCGTGTCTTGTACTAATAAGTTACCTTTGTTATTGATATAGGTGGGAATTGGCTTTATAAGGTATTGCAGTCATTTGCTATGAAAAATGTTAAAGCATACACTAGAACATTATAGTGGTAACTTGTTTTTTTTGCTTTTATAATGCCTTTTGAATATATTTCTCTAGTTCAGAATGCTTTTAACAATCCAATTTAATAATTAATGTTTTTGCTGTGAGGCATTGTACAAAGAATAACTTCTGAGTAACTCAGTCAATTGGAAGAGCTTATGTCTACAAGCACCTTGTTAGAGTCAGGCTAGGTAAATGCTGTTGTAGAGCTATCAGCAAATACTATGAGAGTATGTATAGTGGAGAGAGCAGCTTTCTGGATTCAAGTACCTGAGAACACTTCATCTTTCCAATGCATCTTAGACTTTTCACACATACATCCTGTATTCTGTTTTAATTCACCTAACTTGACTTGGAGGGGAGTGAGCAGGGCTTAGTTTACAACACTCATTGTGGCCCAGCACATAGATCCCAAACTGTCCCCTTTAACACTACGCCTGTGAGATACTATGTGAGAGAGGGAGTCTGGGTTCCAGGAGGATTGGGAAAATTATACTGTACAATGCATAATCTGTAATCTGTATTCACTCTACCAAATTCTCTAATAAGAACAGCCTGTTAATCTTGTTTGACCTAACATTTCCTCAAATTGTTCTATCACAAGACACTTTTAGGGTACTTCTTTTAGTGTCCCAGAAAGTAGAGTTTTATGCACACACATTGGGAAAACACTGCTCAACACTGAGGTGCTCATTGTACTAAGAGGAAGGATGCAAAATGCCTTTTACCACATTCAGACCAAGTAGTTACAAGAATCACTGGGTTGCCTTGTAGGGTTATTTCTTACCCACCTTAACGAATGTATTTTCAGTTGTACTTTTTTCCTTCTGCTTACCTGCATTAGGGCTGCTTACTATTTTTTTTGTCATGCTCATTATATTGTTGTTGTTGTTGTTAGGTGCCGTGGAGTCGGTATCTCATAGCGACCCTCATAGGGTTTGCAATGGCTGACTGTTTAGGGATTGCCTTGGGAGTGGATTGTCAGGCCCTTCTCCCATTTTTGTGGTGCTGGGAATTGAACTTGGGACATCAGAGACTGCAGCATAGCGCCCTACCCACTGAGCTAAATCCCAGCCCAGTCATTATATTCCATCTCTCTCTCTCTCTGTGTCTGTCTCCTGTTTATATCTTATACTGATTAAAAAGGGTGAGCTGTGACTAGGTGGGTATTTTGAACGTAGGTCTTGGGTGAGTTACTTGTCTGCTTCTGTTTCCTCATAAATGAGATGATGCTAGCTTGATGGTGATAATACTTTCTTGTGGGGGGTTATGATGAGGGTTAAATTGGATAGTTCTAGGGAATCACTTAAGATGTTGCACAAAATTTAGGGGTTCAAGAAATGCTAGCTGCTCTTACTATTAATCAAACATATTTAAAGTGTCTCTAATCTGCAAAACACTGTTAAACAAATATGAAATGATATATTTTCTGTCCTCAAGAATCTTAACAGCATAATGAACATGCAAAAAACACTCAAAGATAATGTTAGCGGAATAAATACATAGGACCAAGAGAATCAAGAGAGCTTTCACAAAGCTGGTGATATTTGACTGTGACTTAAAGAATAGGGAGGGACTTACAAGGCAGAAGGAGCTGTGTGCAAAGGCATTGAGGTATGTTTTGTTGTGGAAATTGCTAAGGTTTGGGTGGTTTCCAGATGGGCAAGGGGGCAATGAAGATGACAGGCGATGGGGAGTGGCAAGTAAGTGCAAGTCACATTTTGAATGGCTCCTGTTCCATACAGAGGTTAGATTTTACCTGATAGAAACTGTTGAGGGAAAAAAGAACTGGACAAAGAAAATGGCAGCCTATAGGAGTTATAGACAGAGCATTCTGGCTTCATTGTGGAAAAGGAAATTGGAAAAGGGAGGAGAAGGGCAGGGAGACAAGAAAGACCACATAGCAAAGGACCAGAGCGGAAGCATGAAGGCAGAGCAGTGTTGTGCTGAATGTAGGCAGAGCAGATTGGTGACAGGCAGAGTGAATAGGATATGTAAAAGGTGCGTCTCACCATCTCACAAACAGTTCAAGGGCTGCCTTCCATTCCTCCTCCTCATAACTCACGCTTTTCATAGGATTTAAAAATGTCCAGATTTTTTGGTTATTATTTTTATCAATCTCATTAAATTGTGAGCCTGAAGTTATGCATTTTACTCTTGATTTGTGTCCTTTTTGATATTCCAGATCATTTTAAATAATCCATTTTCAGTAAGCATTTATTTACCTGAACTGAGTTGAAAGGTTGGTGTCTTGGTTTACATCAGGTGTGTGAGAAGCCAGTTTCACTTCTTTATCTGCTTGTAATTTGGCTGCCTTGGAGTTGGGTTTGTGAGAGAGAAATAAGCTGTAAGACCTTCTGCTGGAGCCATTAGCTCCACAATATGTAATCTAATAATTTGATTCCATTACTTTGGATTTTTTTTTTCCTTTCTGATGTATTTAGTAGTGGTTTGGAGTGAGACTCCCGATCCAGTTGTATCTTTCTTTTAAGCTGCCAGCTGTCTTTTCTCAGCCAATTCTGATGCAAATAAGAGTCCTCTGACCTTTCCCCTTCTACCAAAAAGCCACTGGGAAAAAAGGCAAAAATACAGAGATGACAGCTGGGGTGAGACAGAAAATTTGGATACTTTATCTCCTTGGTTTAAAATCACAGTCCCTTCTAGAATTAAAAAATGTTTTGTGTCCTTCCACCCCTTTTTATTATACATGACTTCCTAGATCATTCTGACAAATTCCACTTGGTTCTTAGAGGAGAATTATAACAATGGCATGATTATGGCTAAATATTTTGGTTATGTGTGTAATATATAATATATAAGTATATTATATATATATATTCTTTAGGATATGCTATATGAATAGATTTAAGGTACAACTTAAGATTTAGCAATGCCAGATATATAAAGAACTAATTTGGTGATATTTCTCTTTGCACAAACTTAAATCTGAAAATGAAAATTTTGCATAACCCAGATGAGGAAATAAGTTCTGGAATAAAGTCAAATTTGTTCATGTGAAAATATCTTTAGTTGGTGATTCCTGATTTGAAACATAGTTCATATTGGGATTTAGTTCAGAAAAATAATGTGGATAAAATTTCTTAACAGTAGGTCTTTTCTGTTGGCTATCAAGAATTCTTGAGTGCAGTATAATATTCTATAAAGGTATTTTTTTAATTAAAGCTGGTAAATTTGAAGTGAACAATTTTACTTGTACGTTATTTTTGAGTTCTCTACTCCATAAAAATAAACAGATGTACGTATTGACTGTTTCTGCTAAGGAGATGATATGTATGTATTACTTTTTGAAGTTGAACTTAATTATGGTAGTAATGTGTAGTATGCTATTCTGGATTATATTTCTGCTGTCACGTTGTTGTTGTTAGGTGCTGTCAAGTCATGTCCAACTCATAGCGACGCTCATAGGGTCTTCAATGGCTAATTGTTTCCAGATTGTCATGGGAGTGGATTGCCACATCCTTTTCCCATTTTTGGAGTGCTGGGAATTGAACCTGGGAACTCAGAGACTGCAGAGTGGTGCTCTATCAACTGAGCTAAATCCCAGCCCTGCTGTCACATTGAAGAAGTATATGACACATGCTTAAAAAAGCAAAATGGAAAGTTTCCATCCCAAAATGTGTACATTTTTTGGCACACTCTGTATATAGAACTTGGATATATGTTCCGATTATAATGCAGATCTCACATATGACTCTGGATGTCCATTATACTTGTTCATTTTTCCCTGTTTGCTCTGACACTGCTCATATAGCTTGGCTTTAGCAGTTTAGTTTTAAGCATGCAGTCAAATAGAGATTATTTTCTTGTTTTCTCATTTCTTTTAAGTTTTCGCATTTCTTGGATGTTGTATATGAATGGGCTATAGTGAAGTGTAGGTTTTGTTTAGCATTCTCGATTTGTAGTATCCTTTCCAGATTGCCTTCTGTAAGAAGAGAAATGAAAATATATATTATAAAATATGTAAATATATTTTTTTACTTTTTTATGTTATTTCTGAAAGTTCAATTTATGGATATATGTATTAAAAGTAAACTATGAAAATAATAAAATGTCAAATGATAAGTAGATGTTTTGTTAAAGTTTAGTTTTAAACTTAAAATAATCCATTTTAAAGCTTTGATTTCAGAGACTTTGCCAACAGTTTTTAGAAAATTCTTTAAACCTCCTGATTTTAAACATGTCTGACATGAGTACTACTTTTTAAATGACATAAGTTCTTGTGGCAAAGTATACATTGAACAGTAAGTTCAATCTGAGTTGGAAATTCAGGTAAATTGTTTTTTTAGTCTTCTGTATGAATTTGGGTATGTATATTAAATTTTTTGAATCATGAGATTTTTATTCCATTGTTGAATTCCAGTCACGAGATAGCAGGTGTACTGAGTTTAATTTTCATTTCTCTCTCTTCCTAGGGAAATATGAAAGCCACACCCGTGTGCACACAGGTGAGAAGCCCTTTGAATGTGATATTTGTCACCAGCGTTACTCGACAAAGTCTAACTTAACTGTTCACAGAAAGAAGCACAGTAATGACACGGACTTTCACAAGAAGGAGCACAAGTGCCCTTACTGTAACAAACTCCACGCAAGCAAGAAGACGTTAGCCAAGCATGTGAAGAGGCAAGTAGGACCTTGCTTCTGTACTGCGCTTTATTGTGCTTCTAACGCAAGTGGGAGGAAACAAAATATCTACGAAGGGCGTGGGTCTAGTTCTTCCAGTGCTTAGCATTTTTCAGAGACTGGAAATTATGATAAGAGTGGTAAATGTTTGTTTGTATTTTTTATTCGTGCTGGTGAAATGAAGTTTTTTGATGTTGAAACCATACTATGATCTATAATATAAAATTTATCAGTATCTTATTTTTTGTGTTGAGTTTTGGCAAGTGTCTCTTTAGAAATACATTTTAGAATTTTGGGAACCTTATTTTTATATTCAACTTTTTAATGTGTGAGTTTATGAGAGAAAGATATTTAATAAAATATTGCATACTGACCCTGAAAAAATTGAAGTTTTCTGAAATTTGGCCTGAAAACAAAAATCAAACCTATTACCTTGCATATTATCTGAAATTGGCTAGGTTCCTGAATGCATTTAAAATATGAGAATTTTATTTATGCATTAACTTAGGTAAACATATGCATTTATTAAAGTGATGATGTCGTCTATATTCTTACCACATATACCTATCTGTTTAACAAAATCAGAAGTAGTACCTGAATCCTTTTTATTTTTTATTTTTATCTTTTGATGCAATGTCTGGCTGGCCTTAAATTCAAGATCCTCTTGCCTCAGTTTCCTGAGTCCTGCGATTTCAGGCATGCTTACCTGCATGGCTAATACAAAATTCTTATGATCACTTGAGAGATTCATATGAAATACTGACTTTAGTAGTATAATATTTTCCTAATAATCTTTTCCTTTTTATGATAGATTTCATCCTGAGAATGCACAAGAGTTTATTTCCATCAAGAAGACTAAGAGTGAAAGCTGGAAATGTGATGTAAGAATTTTTAATTTGTATGAGAAAACCAAAGTAAATGCAGTGTTGCCTTTTGGGAGAGAAAGATAATTAAGTTATAAAGTAACGTAGCTTATCTCATTTTGAGAATCTTTTTTTTTTTTGCAAAGTTATTCTATGTTTCATATATTTAGCCTGGTATGGATTAGTTATTGATGATGGGCCTGAGAAGTAGAAAATCTAGATTTTATTTTTACTGAAATAACTATATTTACACTTATGCTGCCCAAGAGCTCCACCACTAAGCTGCACCTCCATTCCCTTTTTTGCATTTTTAAAAAAATTATGATCTTACTAAATTGTGCAGACCATCCCATCTTCGAGCTTGCAATCCTCCTGCCTCAGCCTCCTCAGTAACTGGGATTACAGGTATGCGTCATGGCGCTTGGCTCAACTTCATTTTTCAGTGGGAGGACTAGTAAAGAGTTGGTGATCATCTTTATTCTGTCACACCCTGAAAGTGTTTTATTTCCTTGAGATGAATACTGTTCAATATTTAATCTCATTTATCATTTTTATCATTTTTACTCCTGGGATTCAATTTACATATATAACAAAATTCTCCAATTTCACACCAATTCTCTTATTTCAGCTTGTAGAAATTGAAATTATTTATTATTTGAAACTACATAAGTTAATGTCTTCTAAGATTCATCGTCTTCAGCTGTAAAATGATGATACTGATAAATACATCGATTTGGTAGGATTATTGTGAGAATTAAGTAAAATAATCCATGAATTATTTAGCATCATGCCTGGTATATAATATATGTTATATTATTGTTGTTACAATAGTCTGTCTTTTTCTTTTTAAAATTCTGACATAGGTCATATTTCTTTGCAAGTTGGATTTCTTCTTTCTGACCATTTTGAGATAAATTTTAAATGGTTTTTCTGTGACTTATTATTTATATTCTTAATTAAACATATGGCAACAGTGATTAAAAACCTTTTATTAGCCAAGCACGGTGGCTCAACACCTGTGATTCCAAATGACTTGGATGACAGAGGTAGGAGGATCACAGGTTTGAGGCCGGAAAGCAGTCTGTGTAATTTTGTGAGACCCTGTCTCAAAATAAAAAATGGGCTGGGGGTGCAGCCCAGTGGTAGAGCACTTGCAAAGAATGTACAAGGCCTTGGGTTCGGCCCCCAAATACTGCAAAAAATAAAACAGAACTAAACCCTTTTATTCCTGATGGATAATTGGTTTAAAATATATATTTCATGAATTAAGAAATCGCTGTCAAGAACTAACATAGTAAGAGTGTTTTATAGCTCTATTACACTTATAAGGAGTTGAAATTCAGCTGTATTTAGTGCTAATTTAAAACAATTCCTGACTGTAATTGCTCTAGGGTTCCCCCCCCCGCTACACTATGAGAATTTGTGTATACCTTTGGTAAGTTTTCTGTTGGGAGAAATTTGGTTTTACATGAATTTATGTGCTTTTTTCCCCTCTCTCATTATGAGCTTTGTATTTTAATTCAGAGTCTCTAAATTCTATATACATTTTCATTTAGATTTGTAAGAAATCTTTTACTCGAAGACCGCACTTGGAGGAACATATGATCCTACATTCTCAAGATAAACCTTTTAAATGCACCTATTGTGAAGAACACTTCAAATCACGGTTTGCACGGTTAAAGCATCAGGAGAAGTTCCATCTTGGTAAGAAAGTGAAATTTTCTTAAAGCAGACGTAACAGTTATCCATGACTAGTTGAACTACACTTTTTCTTTTAAAAGACCTTTTTTTAGTTTAAGATAATTTTAGGTTCCCCGCAAAATCGAGAAGGTACCTAGCATCCCCCACCCCAGTGATTCATTTGTTAAAACTGATGACTTTCAGGTTTTGGCAATTATGAATAAAATTGCTGTAAACATCTGTGAGCAAGGTGTTTTGTTTGTTTGTTTTATTTATTTGTTTTTTAATGTTTATTTTTTTTGTGATATTGGGGGTTGAGTCCAGAACCTCATTCATGCTTTGCAAGTGATCGATCGCTGAGCTGCACCTCTAGCCCGTGTTTTACTTCTTATTTTCAGACAGGGTCTTGCTAAGTTACGCAGGCTGCCTCTGTCCTCAAACCTGCAATCTCCTGCCTCAGCCTCCTGAGTCTCTGGGATTTTAGGTGTATACCACCATGCCTGTCTTGTGTGTAGGTTTTTGTGTGGGCATGTATTTTCAGTTTTTCTGGGTATATATCTTAAGACTGGAAAGGCTGTGTTGGATGACTAAAATGTATTTAGTGTGTGAGACCCTGCTGTGTTACCTTCTAAAGTGGCTGTTCCATTTTGTTCTCTCTCTAGCAATGAATGACTTCACATTTTTCCAGCATTTAGTATTGTCAGTGTTGTGAATTTTGGCTGTTGTAATAGGTGTTCAGGCTGGGATTTAGCTCAGTTGGTAGAGCGCTGCGCTGCAGTCTCTGAGGTCCTGAGTTCAACTCCCAGCACCGCAAAAATGGGAGAAGGACCTGGCAATTCACTCCGAAGGCAATCCTGAAACAGTCAGCCATTGAAAACCCTATGAGGGTCGCTATGAGTCAGATACCAACTTGACGGCACCTAACAACAACAACAATAGGTGTTCAGTGGGATCTCTCGCTCACTCTCTCTTTTTTTTCTCTGCAATATTAGTGGGTTGAATCCAGCACCTCTCACATGCTAGGCAAGTGCTCTATCACTCAGCTGCACCTTGAGCCCGTTTTCTGTGTTTTATTTTGAGACAGTCTCACCAAGTTGCTCAGGCTGCCTCTGGCCTTGAGCTCGCAATCCTGCCTTAGCCTCCCAGTTCACTGGGATTACAGATGGGTGCCACTGCACCTGCGTGTCTCTTTCTTTTACTCTGTATTTTCCTGATGATATGTGATGTGGAATATCTTCTCATGTGTTTGTTTGCCATTTCTTGTCTCTTTGGTGTGATGTCTATTAGGTCTTATTGTTGCATTTTGCAAGTCTTTGTACATTATAGATAAGAGGGCTTTATTGTATATTTGTTTTAAAATATTTCCTCCCAATCCAGGGCTTATCTTTTCATTATCTCAATAGTGTCTGTCACAGAAGAAATGTTTCATTCAGTGAAATACACCTTATCAGTTCTTTCTTTCATGGATTGTGCCTTTGATGTCATAAAGTCATTGTCAAACCCAAAGTCATCTAGGTGTATGTTATCTTTTTAAGTTTTATAATCTTGGATTTAATATTTAGGTTTGGGACCCATTTTGAGTTCACTTTTGCAAAACGTGTATGGCCTGTATCTAGACTATTTGTTTATTTTTTGCACATGGGCATAAAGTAGTAACAGCACCATTTTTTGAAAAGAGTATCTTTTCTCCATTGTGTAGCCTTCACTCCTTTGTCAGATCAGTTGACCTTATTTATCTGAGTCTCCTTGCTGGGCTTTCTGTTCTGTTCCATTGATGTATTTGTCTATTTTGCCAGTGCCATGCTGCTTTGATTATTGTAGTTTCACGGTAAGTTTTGAAGTCAGGTAGTGTCAGTCCTCCAACTTTGTTCTTTAACTTCAGTTTTGGGTTGGCTATTCTGGATTTTTCTGCCTTTCTGTGTAAACACTAGAATCAGTTTGTTGATACCTGAAAAGTAGTATGCTGGGATCTTGGATGGGATTGCGTTAAATCTGTGTATCAACTTGAGAAGATTTCCTATTTCAACTTTTATTAAATACATCATTTAGTAAATAGTTATTCTAAGAACTTTGAGTGGAAATTCTAAGATGTAGGTTTAATTTCACTCATTGTTTTTAAGTATTAGAACTTAGACATTTCAGTAACTTGTCTTGCATTATAGTTACCTTCCTATCAATGAGAGCATACTAACTAGTATGGAAGCCTATGGTGAACTGGTAGCTGTTATGGAGTTGTTGAAGAGGACTTTCCTGAAAGGGATTGAACCAGAAGATTTTTTTTATGACTTCCTAAAATGTTATTTATTTTTCTATCATGCTTCATATCAAAAAAGGAAGTGTTCCCATAATGCTAGGCTGTAAAGTTTAGCTAACCTGCTAACTAAAGTTCACTGAGGAAAATACCCAAGAGAAATACATTGAACATTCAGAGTAGTAAATATTTATGAGCAACTGCTAACTATGTGATAATTTTGTCTTAGGATCTAGACAGTCCATTCCTGCCAAATTAAATTACAGTGCAGTGGTAATCAAGCAAATCATCACATTATAGTGCTGTGCACACAGATATTTTACAAATGATTAGCTAGTTCATATAGTTTTTACTAAGAGTTGACATTTACTAGGAGAATCAATTTAATAGATAATATGGTATGATATAGAAGTGAGGTAAAGGACTTGATAGCCAGGCTTTTATTCCTTTTTTTTTTTTTTCCTTTGTGGTACAGGGGGTTGAACCTAGGGCCTCACATATACTTTGCAAGTTCTCTACCACTAAGCTGTGCCCCCAGCCCATTTAAAAAAAAAATGTATCTTGAGACAGGGTCTTGCTGAGTTATGCAGGCTGCCTCTGGCCTTGAACTTGTGATCCTCTTGCCTCAGCCTCCCAAGTTGCTGGGATTAAAGGTGAGAGTACCACCATTCCAGGTTTATTATAAATATTATTTTCAGGACCTTTGCGAAATGTCTTTTGAAATAACACAAAAGCATTGCTTTTTTGATCATCATTATTTAAGAGAAAAAAACAGTATGAATAAGCCAAATAGACTATTGCTTTGAGTATTTTCTTTCTATGTGTGTGTACAGTATTGTATTTGGTTTGTTTTTATGTAATGATATTTAAGAATGTTTAATTCATCATACTAAGTTCCTTTTGCACCCAAAATCTATGCTTCTATTCCCTTGAGTCTCTATATACTTTTTAAATTTTTTTGTGGTAGTAGGGGTTTGAACCCTACCTCTGAGCTGCATCCTTAGCCCCCCTTTTTAATTTTTATCTGGAGACATTGCCTCTCTAAATTACGCAGGCTGCCTCTGGCATCGATCTTGTGATCCTCCTGCTTCTGCCTCCTGAGTTGCTTGGATTACAGGTGCACACCAACGTGCCTGGCTGAGTCTCTGTATACTTTAGGTAAGTGATTCACAAAATGTGGCGAGTATCAAGATCATGTGGAGAGCTTGTTAACACATAATTTGCTTGCCCCGTCTCTAGAATATTAGATTTTATGGGTCTGCTGTATGGCCCCAAAATTTGCTTTTCTTACAGGTACCCAGATGGTACTAATGGAGATGATTTAGACACTGCACTGCTTTAGATTATTGAAAGCCATGATACCACTAACTATGTTAGGATTATATATCCTGTTAACTCAGGAAGAGAGATTTCTAAGTAAAGCAATCTGAACTATCAAGGGAGAAGAATTTCTAATGTTACATATTTGTAAGTATAACAGTTATAGTTCAGCTACAAAACGCCAGATCTTATAACTCTGTCCTACCTGGAGAATTGTCGTGAAAATCTGCCTTAGTGTAAGTTTCTATCTTATCTTCATAAATAGAATGTTCAAAGAGGTATGGTTGCATGCAAAACTGAGTGTCCAGTATAGGCTAAAAAATAGTTATTATTTTTGAAGAACCCTGATAAGTAATTGAACATGAAGGATAACACTCCATTTCTTTCTTCACTCAGCTGATATTTTATAAAAATTTTTGCTAATCTCTTCACCTGACACATACCTCATAATATGCTCATCTTCCCATTTTACCCTGTCTCTTGATTTTCTGTGTAAAGAAGTGTCAACCTACATTCCACTTCTTAAAGCCTCTTTTTGGCACAGGGGAGGTGGAAGAATTTTTCTTGGTGCTTAGCAAAGTACTAGATAAGAACTAAAGATCAATAAATACTTATTGAATGAGTTAAAAATGAGTAAAAGATTCAGATGCCATGGAAAATGACACATTAGAGATTTTAAATAATAGTATATTAAAGATATTTAAGGTGATATAGATTTTGAGGTCATCTCTTACTTCTGATATACAGATACCTTGAAATTTCCCCAAAGCTATTGCGGCTACTGAGCAATTTTACTTGTAAATATGTTTCGGGACCCCAGTGTCCAAATTCCATATTGTGTCCATTGTGCTATTCTGTAATTCTTTGCAGTTCCTTCTTCAGTTTATACTTCCAGATTCTGAGACATCGTCTTCCACATATACAGCTTTCTTGAGTTATTTATATTATTATTCTTATACAATCTTGTTTTTTCTTTTAGCTTCCTATTCAGTAGAACTTATTCTCTTCAGTTGTTATTTGGTAAAATGGTGAAAGTCACAATCCAGCTAAACACAATATTTCAATTAGATGCTCGGATTGGCTTTTGTAAGAGTAAACAGAAACATGTCTCAGTATTTTCAGTCTATTCAGTATCATTAAAAACTCTGATCCCATCAGATCTCAGAAGCTAAGCAGGGTCGGGCCTGGTTAGTACTTGGATGGGAGACCGCCTGGGAACACCAGGTGCTCTAGGCTTGGGAGAAGGACCCAGCAACCCACTCCCAAAAATCAATCCGCCATTGAAAACCCTGTGAATAGCAGAGAAACACTGACAATAGTGTTTCACCTGTTGTGCATAGAATTGCTATGAGTTGGACACCAACTTGATGGCACCCAACAACAACAACAAAAACTTGTTATTAGAAATAGCAATATATCTCCAAACCATGAACTCTCTTATTTTTATTCTTTCCAAGTTTCTCATCACCTCTTTTGCACAGAAATTTAATATATAGTAATTTTTACTTTGTTTCATTCTGATTTGAAACTAGGAATTGGATGTTTCAATTTATTAGCACATTAGTTTATTCAGGATTTATGTCTTTTAGATGCCAAGCCCTATGTTTGGCTCTAGTGATATAAAAATGATTGCTATCTGCCTTCTAGGAGTAAACTAGAAGAGAAGAGAAAACTATAAAATAATTGTAGTATGTTAAAGTAAATTGTAGTATGTTTTGTCTCTACTACTGCTGATAATAGACATATGGTTGTAGGACACCAATGTAAATTTACCTTAGTATCTATCTTTAATAACCTTTCAGTGCATGCCGTTCTCTTCTTTTTTATTTCAGGTCCTTTTCCATGTGATATATGTGGTCGCCAGTTCAACGACACTGGAAATTTGAAACGCCATATAGAATGTACTCATGGTGGAAAGAGAAAGTGGACTTGCTTTATTTGTGGGAAATCAGTACGAGAAAGGTGAAGAATTATCTGCATACTCAGAAAAATTTTAGTACTTTTATGTAGAAGTTATCATGAACATGACTTATAAGGGCAGAGTATCTCAAGACACAAAATACCTGAATTGTGCTTTAGTTTGAAGTGTAAAGAAAAATCATATATTATAGAAGCGACGCAGAGTCAGAATTTGCAAGTTTAGATACTAGTTTATCATACATTTCATTTTATCATTATGAAATCCTACTAAAAATACATTAAACAAACAAACAAACACACAACCCCCCAAAAAACACCACCACCAACAACAAAAGAACATTAAGCTACAAAGTCAGGGCCCCCATGTGTCTGTCAGCTTGTTGTGCTGTGGGGGCTTGCATACTGCTGTGATGCTGAAAGCTGTGCCACCGGCATCTCAGATACTAGCAGGGCCACTCATGGTGGGTAAGGTTTCAGCTGAGCTTCCAGACTAAGACAGACTAGGGAGAAAGATCCAGCAATCCACTCCCAAAACAGTTGTTGTTGATAGGTGCCCTTGAGTCATGTCCAACTCATAGCAACCCTCATAGGGTTTTCAATGGCTGATTGTTTCGGGATTGCCTCATCAGTGGATTGCCACATCCTTCTCCCATTTTTGCAGGGCTGAGACTAGAACATGGGACCTCAGAGACTGCAGAGCGATGCTCTACAAACTGAGCTAAATCCCAGCCCCCCAAAACAATTGTTGTTGTTGTTAGGTGCCGTCGAGTCGGTATCCGACTCATAGCGACCCTGATAGGGTTTTCAATGGCAGCGGTTTTGGGATTGCCTTGGGAGTGGATTGCCAGGTCCTTCTCCCATTTTTGCGGTGCTGGGAATTGAACTCGGGACCTCAGAGACTGCAGCGCAGTGCTCTACCAACTGAGCTAAATCCCAGCCCCCCAAAACAATTAGCCATTGAAAATTCTAAAAGGAAGAATTGATTTAATATCTGTTAGCTTGAATGCCTTTCTAGTAAGTTTTCTGGAAATACGTGATTAGGATGTACATTGGTGCCATAAGAACCTTAAATGTTGTTTGTATTTTTAACAGAACTACTCTGAAAGAACATTTGAGAATCCATAGTGGAGAAAAGCCTCATCTTTGCAGTATTTGTGGACAAAGCTTTCGTCACGGAAGCTCGTACAGGTAGGCAAAGCTATTTTCCCCTGTATTAGGTAAAATAAAATTATAATTCCATTTCAGTTCTGTTTTCATATAGTTGCTTTGTTTGTTGTATTAAAACATTTCTTAGCTCTTACAATATGAAGAGATGTGCAGAACTTGCACTGAGTCGAGTTTTTCTCTGCATCTTTATATATTATCTTCATTCAGTACATAAAATAATATTTCATCATTGCCAAGTTTACTGACATCTTTACTAAGTTAGTATTTAAATATCTATCTTTGAAAATTCATTAGAACTCTGGTATTCCAAACTTGGTGAATTTCTTCGTTCTTTATTATGGAAGAATATCTTCAGTATGAAAATATGGCAGGGTTGAAACCTTTTGAATTCTTAGTTTTAGAAACTCTTCTGTTCATTGTTACTTAGTTGTTTTTATGGCCAAATATCTGACCCTATATGAAGTTTATGGGGGAAAAATGTTTTTTTCCTAAATAAATATATAACTACTTATGGTGAAATGTGTGTAATGTTAATTTTTATTAATGTTTTCTAGAACTTTAATCTTAAGGCTTTAATATTTACACTCTCATTTATTTACTGCTTTAAATTTAAACAGAACGTTCCCTTTAAATACAGTTTAGTCAGTTTACTGGTTTTAGTTTTTGTAGAATTAACACTTGTTTTGGCAACTTGAGTAGGAAAGCTTTTCCTTTCACTAGGATAGACCTAGATAGAAGATGGTGGGAGTAAAAAGGATTTAAGCTAACCGTCTTAGTGATTATAAAATGAGCCACATTTCATTCAATCAGTGTGGGGAAGAAAGTCGGAAAGTGTAATTTTCATATGGTTGAAGTCTTTTGAAATGTGGTAAATTCTCAGCTATCCATTTGTGTTGTCAGTTGTCCAGAATACGATGAATTCCCAGTTATTCTCTGTAACCATTGGCTACCGTTATCGGAATGCTTCGTGACATGTATCGTTACCCCTTTTGCTGATCCTGACTCCTGAAATCCTCCCACTCCTGGTATCAGTGAGATGTGGCCTCTCAGATAACAGCTCCAGACCGTGGGTAGAGTCAGCGAAGTAGATTTCGGATCTGGTGAAACTGGGAAGAGAGAGCCTCCAGAGGTGATCTGAGCAGGTGCACATGTGGAGATGCTTTTCTGGAAGATGTAAATAGCAGCCCTGGCATCCGCTGCTAAAAGACTGGGGAGGCCTCTGAAAGTCATACATAGAACAAAACAGAATGTGAGGCTCCTTGAGCAAACAGCCCCGTTTTCCTTATTTATTCACCGTTTATTCTTTATCAGCCATTTTCTCTCCACCTCATCACTTTCGATGGTCTTCAATTTTTTTTTTTTCTTTACAGACTTCATTTACGCGTGCATCATGACGATAAAAGATACGAATGTGATGAATGTGGGAAAACATTCATCCGTCACGACCACCTTACAAAGCACAAAAAAATACACTCAGGTAAGCTATATTTTACATTGCCGTTTCTAAAATGTTTTTAAAAACACCTGCAAAGAGCACAGCATTACATTATGCTCACGGTGGCTGTAGGTTTAGTAGTTAGGCATGTGTTGACCATGCTTCTGTAATACTGGTCCTGAAAAAGCTTCTGAAAGGGAAATTGTTGGATGATACGTTCAGTGAAACTTTAATCATTTGAGACTATAGAGTTTACTTTTTAACAAATTCTCAAAATTTGCAATTTGCTTATCATATTGATATGTGCAGTAATTGCTGTTGGCACTTCCCTGAAGGGAGAAACCATAATATTTCTTACTTTGATTGTGCATTTGAGAGGTTGGTTAAATTTTGGTGTTTGTCTTAAAGGGAAATGATGATAATTGGGCATTAAAGTTTATGTTACTTTGAAACCTTATATTTAGGAGAGTACCTTAATAATCCTGATCAATTTCAGATCTTTACTGTTTTATAATTTTTATATTCTGGGGATTTCTTTCATATTTTCCTCCCAGATTGATGTGCAGGAAGTGCTAAGAGAGCCAACTTTGTGAGCACAATAATGGGAAAGAGCCATCTCTATGAGCACAGTAGAACAGGTGATTCTTATTATTATTATAAACAGCTTAAATATAAAGTATGCAGCAGATAAAAACTGTTTTCTTAAATGATCTCAGTGAGTCAGATTGCAGTTATTGTCACTTTGAAGAGATGTTAAAGGTCTAATCATTCTTTCCACTGAAATTACGTATTTTCATTTCTAGAAAGGTAATTTTAAATTCCCGATTCTAATGGTCACATGCATTAATTGCACACTGGTATTGAGACAGTGAGTTTTTAAAAACCAGACCTTTGTAACTAAATGGAAGGATAGGGAATCATCTAGAATTCTCCATTATATTTGTATTCTGGCTCGTTGCAAATGCAAGAAATCCCTACAGGTGAAAGGTCTTTTAAAAATAAAATACAAAGATCTGAAAATGTTCAGGTCCTTCTCATAAGCAGTAGAACAGCCGCATGTCAATTCAGGGTTTATGTTCATTTGACATGTATATCCAGACATTGATCCCTAAGAAATATCCTGAGTTTTAAAGTAACTTTATATATCTTGTTCTATTATACTGAAAGGTAAGATTTGAAGTTCTGCAGTAGAAGGTTGTGGATTTTTTCTCTAAGTGGGGAAAGGATGTAAGTCCATGAAATTAAGCATAGATTCTTGGAAGGAAAATATTTCAGTAAGAAATTTAAAGGAAATTGGCCAGAATAAAGGGTGGCTTCCCTTTCCTGGCATCTCTCCCACCGGTGGCCTCACGTTGGGTCATCTCTTTCTGGAGGGAGACAGGAAAACAAGCCCTGGCGTGCGTATTGCGGTACAGACACTGGGTGTTCCCTTCCAGGTGAAAAGGCTCATCAGTGCGAGGAGTGCGGGAAGTGTTTCGGTCGCAGGGACCACCTCACCGTGCATTACAGGAGCGTGCACCTGGGAGAGAAGGTGTGGCAGAAGTGAGTGACACTTTCTCCTATTACTACCTTGGCTGAGTCCTGACTGGAGAAGAGTTAGAACTCCTGTTGGTTCATCTTGTTTAACTGGGGGTGCGCTAACCAGCTCTCTCCCTCGTTCCTGGAGTTTCTCTGTAGTCCCACAAGACTTGGACAGAGTGTATTTTTTCCTGCTTGTTTTAGCTTCATTCAAAGGCCAGGAGGTGGTGGAGGTTGACTTTCACTTAAATGCTAAGTGTCTTCAGCAGTATCTTGGTCTTCACAATTACGTTTTGAATTTGAGATTAACTGAAAAATCCTTCTTAGGTGCTACACTATGCCACTTATTAAAGTTAACTTTAGGGCGGTATATAGCTTTATTTGCCTGCAGTCATTCTACTGTGGTGTCTGATCTGGTCAGATCTCAGAAACTAAGCAGGGTCGGGCCTGGTCAGTCCTTGGATAGGAGACCACCTGGGGACACCAGGTGCTGTAGGCTTGGGAGAAGGACCTGGCAACCCACTCGTAAAAATCAATCCGCCATTGAAAACCCTGTGAATAACAGAGAAGCACAACAATCGTGTTTCACCTGTTGTACATAGGATCGCTATAAGTCGGACACTGACTTGAGGGCACCTAATGACAACAGCATAGCTTTATTTATGTCTATATATAATAAGCCTGCAGCCATAGCACTATGGCTTCTAATCCCGTCAGATCTTGGAAGCTAAGCAGGGTCAAACCTGGTTAGTACTTGGATGGGAGATGGCCTGGGAACACCAGGTGCTATAGGCTAGGGAGAAGGACCTGGCAACGCACTCCCAAAAATCAGTCTGCCACTGAAAACCCTATGAATAGCAGAGAAGCACTGACAATAGTCTTTCACCTGTTGTACATGGGGTCGCTATGAGTTGGATACCAACTGAATGGTACCTAACAACAACTTCAAAATATGGAATAATTCCATCAGCACAGAATTTCTTCTGTGTTCCTTTAAGTCTATTATTGATCTTGTTTTATCTCTAGAATTTTTCCTTTGTATATTTCATAGCTGATAATAGAAGTTGAACGATTTTAGCTGTTTTAAATTTAAATCTAAGGACCTCTTTTTATAGATTTGTTTGTTGAATATAACTAGAAGAGGAAGAACCAGAGACAAGCTTAGCATTGGAAAGGATCTTTCTTTAGACTTCTGTGCTTTATCAATATGATAATTATATGAATAGTTATAAATAAAGTTGTAACTTATTTTTATTTATTAAAATCATATTAAAAACTCAAACCTATTTATTTTCTTAGATATAAAGCAACATTTCATCAATGTGATGTTTGTAAGAAAATTTTTAAAGGAAAATCAAGTCTGGAGATGCATTTTCGGACTCATTCAGGTGAAATTTAATGGACAATTTATATTTTTGTACAATTATTCAAGAGTAAAATTTGTGTATGTATGTTGTTCTTGTTTAAATTTTTCCCCATTAAGATTTTTACTTGTTATATTGAAGTTCATATGAGTAAGCAATATTCTGGTCTTCTGTTCTCTCAAAGGCTAGAGTTCAGCTCAGTTGGTAGAGCGCTGCTCTGTGTTCTCTGAGGCCCAGGGTTCGATCCCCAGCATTGCAAAAATGGGAGAAGGACCTGGCGCCCACTCCCGAAACAATCCCCCAAAGAATCAGCCATTGAAAACCCTGTGAATAGCAGAGAAACACTAACTAATACCAGGTGTGGCACAGTTTAGGGTATTGTTTCTTTCAGTTGTTGGTAAGGTCACTATGACACAGCTCAACTCAACGTCTCCTAACAACAACAACAGTTCTCTAAAAGAATAGAACTTTAGATATTTTTGAACCTAAGTTTTTAGAATTTGGGAAAGTTTTTTTCCAAAGGGAATTTACTCAAATTTTGGCACTCATTTTCCTCTTTTCGATTATCCTAAGGTTCTTCTTTCATTTTTTTGAAGGATTTTGTTAGGCTTTGGTTATAAGTTTCTTTTGTTTTGCCGTTTTTCAAAGAGTCATGTGAACAGGATTTCGTCCTCTTGTTGGCCACGTTGTCATTGCATGGTTTTCCTTCATATATAGCCAGTCGTGACTTAGAAGCAGTTGTAGCGGAATACATTGCTTCAGCAGCCTTTCCAACATCTTCCTTTTCTTAATCTTCCCTTCTTTCCCTCTTGGGAATATTACTATTTGAAATATTTATAACTGCTTTGTCTTATATTCGATTTTTATTTTTTCAAGCTGCTGTTCTAGAAGAGCAAAATAATTGTTTCATAAATGTTAGAAGGGGAAATAATTGAATTTGGGCAATTTAACGACCAAAGAGTTGGCAGTAAGGATTTCTTACTGATATAATGCTATTGCTACAAGCAAAATTACACTCTTCCAAATGAAAAAGCTGTCATTTCTGGGTGCATATAGGGAAGTATGAAATGAGGAAGCTTAATATTATCTTCCAGACCATCAGTTATAAGTAAAAACAAATAGAACTCATAACTTGAAAGAGGTGGTGAACTTACAGAAAGTTCAAGACCCTTGCTTACTTAGGAATTATAAAATCTCAGGAATCAGTCTAAAGGAGAAAGTAATGCTGACTGAATGTCATTAAAATTGTTGAAAGCATTGATTTACAATAATGGATTAGTGCCCATTGACCATATAGAACTTCCATCTCTGGATAGTCTATAGTTCATTTGAATTAGAGACAAGTTCTTCTGCCCCTTGAGAATTTAAGAAATGAGCTGTGTTATAGAATAAAGTGACTGTTGGTCTTATGGGATAAGAGGGAGAGAGAATCTAGCTGGGGTCGGCAAACACTTGTGAAGGGCCAGATCACAAATGCTTTAGGCTTATGTGAACCAGACTGTCTCTATCACAGTCACTCAGCTCTGCTGTTGTAGCATGAAAGCAGCCACACACAATGTACAAACAAATATGCACAGCTGTTTTCCAATAACACTGTTTACAGAAACAGGCAGCACGCTGGATTTGGCTTAGTGGATGTGGTTTGACAACTCCTAAAATGATCACCAGAAAATTTAGAACAGAGTGACTGTTCCAAGAACTGATTACCAGGTTCCCCAGTCCCTTTCTGGGATTTATATATCTACAAACTCAATTTTATCTGTGTATGAGAGTTATAAGTATTTTGTGTAGTTTATGACAACCACTGGAAATAGATTAACCAAAATGTCAGCTTCTTAATTCACCTTCTAGACAATGAAAGATTAATGCCACTGGGTACATTGTCCTAATCTAAGAAGTAGAGTTGCAGAAGTATTAATGAGAAGGAGGAATTGCCAAGTGTATACACAGAGTAAAATTAGGTAGTAATTTTATGGCATAGTTTATCCAAGAGATGGTTAAAGTTATTGGACCTTTTTTACCCTCTTAGCCATGGATCTTTTTGGTGACCAGAATAATTTTGTTCTCCAGATTCTTTTTCTGTAGTCAGGATACCCTTCGTGCATTCATTACATGTACTGCTAAATTCTTGGTTTTGGGAATCCTTTAATTAAATTTTACATTCTGTTAGTATAGCTTTTCTCAGACAAGGTGAAGTATAGTGGATTAGTTTCAGTTTTGGCAAGGTCACTACACTTAGTTGCTTCAAATGAGTAGATGTAATCAGTGCAGAGCCTATGGCTTCCAAATAGTATGTGCTCAATAAGTATTTGTTGAATGAATGAATTTATCATGTTTTCCTAGACTACTCTCTAATCTCTTTGTCACAAATGACATAATTAGAGAAATTAGTTGGAATATTTATAAGATTTTCTTCTTTGTTGTTGTTAGGTGCCATCAAGTCGGGTTCAACTCAAAGCAACCCTGTGTACAACAGGATGGAACCCTCCTTGATTCTATGCCAGGCACACAATCTTTTTTATGTTTAAGCCCATTGTTGCAGACACTGTGTCAATCCATCTGGTGGAGGGTTTTCCTTTTTTTGTTGACCTGCCACTCTCCTGCCTACAGCCGTAGCACTGTAACATCCAATCCCGTCAGATTTCAGAAGTTAAGCAGGGTCAGCCTGGTTAGTCCTTGGATGGGAGACTGCCCTGGGCACACCAGATACTATAAGGCTTGGGAGAAGGACCCCGCAACCCAGTCCCAAAAATCAGTTCGCCATTGAAAACCCTATGAATAGCAGAGAAGCACTGACAAAGTGTTTTGCCTGTTGTATGTAGGGTCACTATGAATTGGACACCGACTCGATGGCACCTAACAATAGCAACAACAACCACTCGCCCAAACATGATGTCTTTCTCCAGGGATTGGTCCCTCTTGACACCATGTCTAAAACACATAAGACACAGTCTAGCCATCCTTGCTTCCAAGGAACACTCTGGTTGCACTTCTTCTAGGACAGATCTGTTGGTTCTTTTGGCAGTCCATGGTGTATTCAGTTCATGGTATATCCAGAATTTAAGTCCAGATCTTTTTGGTGTTTCACTTGTTCTCTTTATGAGTTCACTGCACTGTCTCTATTTTCTGATGGCACACAGTATTATGGCTGTTACTAAGTTCTTGCAAGTATTAATATGGCAATTTATTTAAATTGTCCTCTTACTAAGTGAGTGGATTTTATGTTTAATTTCGTTTTTACTCACACAGGTGAAAAACCATACAAGTGTCAAATTTGCAATCAGTCTTTTAGAATTAAGAAAACGTTAACAAAACATCTCGTTATTCATTCTGATGCCCGGCCTTTCAACTGCCAGCACTGTAATGCGACGTTTAAGCGGAAGGACAAGCTGAAGTACCACATCGACCACGTTCACGGGATAAAATCTCCCGAGGATCCCCTCAGTGCTTCCGAGGAGAAGCTCGTGTCCTTGCCTGTGGAGTACTCATCCGATGACAAAATCTTTCCAGCGGAGACCAAGCAGTATCTGGAGCAGCCCAAAGTCTACCAGTCAGACGCCAAGGCTATGCTGCAGAACGTGTCTGCCGAGGTGTGTGTTCCGGTGACACTGGTCCCCGTCCAGATGCCCGACGCCCCTGGTGATCTGGTGCATCACCCTGCCACCCTTCCACCGTCGTCACATGAGCTCCTCTCCCCACAGCCACAATCCACGGACTATCCACGTGCAGCTGACTTAGCGTTTCTGGAAAAATACACCCTTACCCCTCAACCTGCAAACATCGTGCATCCGGTTCGACCTGAGCAAATGCTCGACCCCAGAGAACAGTCCTACCTTGGAACATTACTGGGCCTCGACAACACTACTGCAGTTCAGAGTATTTCCACCAGTGAGCCTCATTCATGAGTAAACATTCCATGGACTTCGGTGGTTATGTGCTAATGGTAGCGAAAGTTAGTGGCTTTTAAATGAGTGGGGCTGCTATTTTTTAATTTTCTGTAGTTTCTCAAGTCCTCAGAACAGTTTCAAATCAGGAAAACTGTGTCTCTTGTCAACTGAACAGAGGAATACTTGGACACATTTGGACATAGTATTTGAAGTAAACATTTTTTTGTGTGTGATTTCTAAAGATTATTTAGTGCTAATTTTTAATGGGTTCTTAAACTTTTCAGAATTATTAGCTGCAAACATTACGGGGATTTTTTTTATCATCAGTGGCAATTTTATTTTGTCTCTACTTTTCTTCCTTCCCACCTTAGAAAAAAGTTTAAAGACCATGTAGCCTTTATAAAAGAATGTAAGAGTACACTGATAATTGCAACTGTTTCTTACCCTAAGTTAATATCCATTATTATTTTATCCAGATTTTTAATTGAAATGAGGAATTTGAGCATACAAGAAAGTCTTGGATATTTCTGTGTTGTACTTTGGACTTTTGACAGACTGAAAGCCGAAAGCTAACTCGCATGAGATTACCATGTTAGATGAAATACAAGGTTGAAGTGATAATCCAGATCATTGGGTTTTGCCTGTACTCCAGCTAGTATGAGTAACAAATGAAAAAATAGATATAGGCATTAAATTGTCAAGTAGAAAATGTGTTAAAAGAAAACTACATCAGTTTTAACTAGACATCTTTAAGGTAGGTTCACCTTACGTACGTTGTCATTGATTTTGGAAGCATAACAGCATATCACAGCACGTATCTTCCTGTCACTAAGGAAGGGGCAGTCATAATTAATCGGTGGTATTTAATTGAACGTGCTACTTTGGGTTTCACTTACTCTGGCTGACGAACTGGGAAACAGAACCTGGGTATTTCATTGTGTAATCGCTAGAGAAGGTGCCAAACACATTCTCAGATTTGAGCCTAGTTTAACTTGGTGTTGTTTAATTGAGTGGAACTACCACTTGTATACAGATTTACGTACAATCCAGATATTTATTTTTGCTTTTATATAAGCTCAGTGTCTATAATTATCCTTGATTTCTTATTTTTATATGAGACAGAAGTTGAGGACTTGGTGAAAGGAAATAGCAATTCCAGCAAGACCTCACTGATTCAATTTAATTGAGGAAAAAGTCAAAATTATAAAATGTCTGTAAAGATGTGCACTTTCCATTTCTCCAAGTCAATTTAAACTTCAGCTAGGATAATGTTTTCCTAGTGGGGTTGCTTGAGGATTAGACTAAGCAGGGTTGATTTATTAACATGCCATTTGTATGTGAACTACTGGAGCATAGCAGTTTTAAAAGTTTTCTATTTCAGTTTTGTTTACACTCCTAACTGCTTTAAGCACTTTTTTTTGTGTGTAAACTCTAAAGTATGGCCTGGCCCTTGTGAAAAAAAAAAATCACAAATAAAATAATGAACTTTTAGTGAATAAAATTTAACCTGTTAGTAATGGAGAAAACTGTTGAAGCACTTAAGTAACGATACTTTAGAGGAACGCTTGCCATATTAGTGATTTTTCACTAGAAAAATGCTGAGAATCGAGGCAGTTAACCAAAGTAGCTCATATAGATGGTAAAACCAACCTGAGTTTCGCCTCATTTATCAAAGGTTGGTTATAATTATTTTAGGACCAGTAGACATAATGACTATGTTATTTCTTATTTTGAAAGCATTCTTATCTACTTTATGTGGAAATGTTATATCTGGGGTACTTACATGATTGAACTTGACTATAAGAGGTACTGTAAGTCTATTAGTCTTTCAGATTGACTGTTGAGAATACGCATTTATGATTTGTATCATAAAGATTGATAAGATTTTAACTAAAAATCTTCCTCTAATGAAAACAAGTCATACCTAAAATATACTCCATCTTATGTATAAGCTAATGTAGAAGAATTTAGACTTACAAAAAGGCAAATGGTATATGTGTGTATATGGTGTATTGTATATTTGGTGGCAGTAGAAGAGGATACTGCATTTTCACCTTGAAAAGAATACTTGGCTTTTTGAACGTATTTACTTTAAGGTTCTTTTAATAATGATGTTTGATGCTTTCGGTATGTGATTAATTGTAGGAATTGGTTTACATAGAACTTCTCTGGAATATATCTCTTATGAAGTGAAATGCAATTGTGTAATTATTGTTTAGTTATTATTATAGATACATTTGAATAGTGGTTTATGGTTTTCTAAAATGCTTTCACATGTGATCTAATTTGAACCTCATCACCAGCTCTGAAGTAGAAAGGACAAGATGTGTTCCCATATTAGAGAGAAGGAATCTGCAGTTAAGAAAAAAGGACTCACTTCAGCGCATGTGGTCAATAAGTGGCAGAGCTACTAGGAGGGAAAGAAGAAAGATAGCATTCAGGAATACTTTACTACGTGCCAGGCACTGCATTCTTTCCATCTTAACCCAGTCTGGGAGGCAGCTAGTATCGTTCTTACAAAGAAGTGAGTAAACAAAACAACAAGAAAAGCAGCCTTTTGCCTCTAATTTCCAGAAATATACGAAACATTTTAATGGTAAAACCTTATGGATTTGGGCAAACTGAATGTATATAAGCTTTTGAAGTTGGCACAAAAAGTATATAAAATAAGGCCTGCTCTTTTTAGTTGACCTTTCTATAACTCTAAAATCCATTTATTTTGTAACTGTATGTAAAATTTTCAATCTCCTAAGTTTAGCCTCAGTGAAAATTTTTTATTTTATAAGCATAATTTATTGTTTTAAATTAATTTTTTAGCAGATAGCAGTTAGCACTTAATCTGTAAATTGAATAATTTATCGAGTGCAGAAAATTTATTAACCTAATCGGTTTTGACTTAAATGCACCAAAGATTTTTAGTAGTTATTAAATAGTTAAAAAAGAATTTAAATTCTTTGTTGTTTGAATAAATATTTGTCCAAAGAAAGCACAGTTGAAGTCCTAGGATAATGGATTAAAAAAAAAACCTTGTTAGCTTGAATACTGAGATTAAGTATTAAATGTTTGTGTTTATATGTATAAAAATAAGATCAGAAGAAATTACTCTGGGAATAGTCGTACTGACAAACCAATTACAAATAAGAATATTCACTTTTCCTCAGTTTAATTGAATGTTATGTTTTTAGTGAACACGATTAAATGCTGAATAATAAACTTATTTTTTACACTACATTATCAAAATAATTTTGCCTTAGAAATTTTTTTAAGTCCAGTTGAGGTTATTTTTATAAGAAACCCCACCTGATTTTTGCAGCTTAAAATACCAGTTAAGGTTAGGATTTGTTCCTCATGCCAGCAAGGTACCTATAACCGACAACTGTAAAGGTAGTGGACTTCGCACACTTTTAAGTAACTTAGACACTTGTTGCTGGGAAAAGAGGAGCAGAAAAATAGTTTCAAACTGGTGTTGTAAGTGACTGGCTTTTAAGCGATGCTAGGTCATGAAATAAGTACACTAATAATTTTCTCTCAATCTTAAGTATCAAAACATCTTTGTAGAGTGACTATCAAGTGTTAGTTAAGGGCTAAAAGTAAGTGAATATTTGTTACTTTTTACTGTACAACTGCAAACAAATTAAACACAATTGAACTGGTAAGCTTGAGTTTTCTTCTTACCACCTCACTGACTTACTGCTGATGAAAAGTCAGATTTGGAGCATTAGCTTGTTGACAGTGTCCTTTTATACCATCTTGTCTGGATTGAATACTTTGTGCCTTTTCCAAGTGTTATAGTTGGTTAGAGTTGAATCTGTTGGCTAGGTTGTCGTGGTTAATAAATGATTTTGGTTTTGTTTGTTTGTTTGTTTTTGTTTGTTTGTTTTTTGGTTATGGGTCTTAGTTTGTGTTGCCTGCTGGTTGGGCAACAATTTTTTTTTAGGTTGCTTTCTGTTTATGTAGGAAAATTGGCATTAAGTACCAGTACAAACACTCGTTTTTATGACTTATGTATCATCTCTTAAAATCTCTATTGTGGCCTTTATGGTTACTTGTGAAACTACTCCTGGGCCTGTCTCTAGATGCTTATTAGAAGAATCTGACAATTAAAAACAAAAAAGAGTAACGCTTCCCCCCACCACCTACCCACTGCTTTCTCTTAACATCCAGTTCCCATAACCACACAGCTCTGCACTGAACAACTTCTTAGTTTAGTTGGCCTAAAACTGAACAAGAGGTTGTGGTGTGAGATTCTTTTCTCATTTAGAACAGCGACATCCCGAGCAACATACAGCTTGAGTTGATGAACTCAGGAACAATTAGGACTTTTAAACAAAGTCATATTTGGATATTCTGAGATTCAGTGCCAAATTTAAAGTGACTGAAAATGTATTCTTTACTAGGGAACAAGTAGCATTTCTAAAACTTGAAGTAGTAGTGAGGTAAATGTTACTTGCCGTTAGAGCGAATAATGGATAATGTGAGAATAATTTTTTTTAACAAATTCTAGGAGCTACACGATTCTATAATCCTACCCTTCTTTTGCACATTTCCTGTAGTATAGCCTGTAGTGGGTTTTGCTGGGGGGAGGAGGGTATTCCTTTACTTCTTGTAAAATTATTTTTTCTTAAAAATACTTCCCCCTGCAATATTAGCATGCTTTTGCTCTTTCTCTTTGGAAGTAGCATTAATAAGATAGAAGTCATAGGATTAGGTTGTGTGGAAGATGAGAGAAAGGTGGTTTTGGTAGAGAAAGACTGCTTATATTGTCGTCATTCTTCATGTTAAAACTTGCTGTGTATTGCTCTTAATTCTGTGACACTTGAAAAATCCCCAAACAATTTAAATTTACTCTCTGCGGCCATTTATAAAAAGAGAAATTAAGGATTGTATTCAGAGCGTAGAGGTTATGCAAAGATGAACGTAACCTCTTTTTTTTCCAAACTCTTAGGTAACGAGAAATAATTTCAGTGCTTGTGTTACTGTTGGAGATTCTAAAACATCTCTTGAATGAAGAGCATGTACGCCTCATTGTCATTGTGCCTCTTTGTTTGAAATTCCTGCTTGCATAAAATTGGACAATGTACTGTGGTGTGATTACAAAATTTTTATTCCTTCCAACAATCAGACGCTTACACCTATAAATAAAACTATGTTACAGTTGTTGAGTGTGGCTGCCAAAATAATAATGCAAACCTGGGTATTTAGCTGCTCCATGTTATGTAGTAACTTCTGATTAAGGAGATTTATAATGTACTTTAAAATAGAAATGCTTTTGAATTTGTTTTCTGTCTCATCATAATTTTTGTTTCTAACACTTTCAAAAGCAATTACAAAGAAAAATCTAAAATATCAGAATTCATTATTGTCAACTGTGTAAAGTATCTTGTGAGTTTAATAGATATTTTGTTTGTCTCATGGTTCTTAAACATAAGTGTCTATAGAAAAATTCAGTTCTTTGTGAAGAATAGGAAGTGTCTCATGTATTGAATTAGTTCTTTGTGTTATTTTGATATTTAAAATAAATAGAAAATTCTTTGGTTCTACTAAAGCATATCTAGATTTTATTGAATTGCATTTTCACAGCATGGGGACACAGTATTCTGCATGCCTCTGTAAAAATTGAATGCAAAGCCCTCGAACAAGTGGAAAACCAAGTTCCTTCGGAACATTTTAAAAACCTTTTCTCATAAATTACATGTTAAATATCTTATATATTAAGTGTATAAACCATCAAACTATTTGATTTTTAAGCATCTGAATTCAAATATTAATGACGGCTATATGCTTGAAGGGAGCTGGGATTTAGCTCAGTTGGTAGAGCGCTGCTCTGCAGTCTCTGAGGACCCGAGTTCAATTCCCAGCACCGTAAAAATGGGAGAAGGGCCTGGCAATCCACTCCCAAGGCAATCCCGAAACAGCCATTGAAAACCCTATGAAGATCGCTATGAGTCGGATACCGACTCCAGGACACCTAACAACAACAACAATATGCTTGAAGTAGTTATATTAGTAGTCTTTTTGGAGAGAAGTCTCAAGTGTAGCAAAATTCCACTAATGAAATAGGTATTCTGTGTAATACCAAGAATCGGCACTCTTATCTGTAACCCCCATGTACACAGAACTGTACATTCTGGCAATGGGAGAAAGAACTCAAAAATCAGCTGACCCTGGGTTAGATGATACTTGGTGATCAGCAGTTTGGATCACAAGATCACTTAACAGTTTATTGGGTAAATGAACTGGTGAGACATGCCCCAATAACATAGGCCTTGGATCTGAAATCAACAGAGGCCTTCTTTTAGCTGATACAAACTACAGTAGTTGTCTGTTTCTTTAGAACGGGTATCCTAACATGCACTAGACTACTGCATTTCTGGACACTTTATTGATGTGTCCAAACCCTGAGCTTCGTCAGTTTATCTTCCACCTTCTGGCTTGTTGTTAGGTGCTGTCAAGCCATGTCCGACTCATAGTGACCCTCGTAGGGTTTTCAATGGCTGAGTGTTTCAAGATTGCCTTGGGAGTGCGTTGCCACATCCTTCTGTCATTTCTGCAGTGCTGGGAATTGAACTCTGGACCTCAGAGACTGCACAGCGGTGCTCTACCAACTGAGCTAAATCCCAGCCCAGTGCCTTCTGGCTTAGGTTTGTTTAGTTACTGGCATCTAGTAGGCTTGCTCTTTCAGTAGACAAACCTTCTACACACTCTTGCCAGTTTTACCAAAAATGCAAAGTCTTGATTAATCTTTAACCCTGTCATTTCTCAAGATTGTATCCGCAGAGAGCAACCACAAAGGCTGATGTGATACATCACAGCCTGCTCCAGCACAGTGCTTTAAATCAGTCGGATCTCCAAGTCAGTGCTCTTCTTGAGTAATGCAGCCCAAGGTGTGTGCAGGCAGAGTCACAGGCCCTTTGTATTGCCCCTGTGAGATTTGGAGAACAGGGGGAATAAATGTAAATGAGGGAGCTGATAGTCTGGCTCCTACTTTGACTGATAAAGTCATGTCTCGAACCCAGGACTGTCATATCTCCTGCCAGTGTTTGTAAAACTAGCTTGCAAGTGGGATAAAATCTTGGACCAATCACGGTTGTTGACAGCTATTTCTCCCTCCCTGGGTTTAGTTAGCAGATATCAATAAAATGGGCCAGTGTGATATTTTGAGAGCTAGAAAGAAGGTACAGATCTCTAGACAGTATTATGGTATAGGCAGGAGATTTGATTATCCCTGATGCAAGACAGTTAAGCTAGCATTGTGCTACCACATAAATGCAAATCGCCTCTGTTTCTCCATAGTGGATGAGTGAGGACAAACCAGGAAATACCATTGCCTGGTCAGTGACTACAAATCAGCTGGCAGAGGTGCACTGATTTGTGTCTAAAGATAACGCATCAGAAGCTGCTGCAGTAATTAGAACCATCACCGAACTCCTAGCACTTGTCCGCCTCCAGACGCCATGTGACTTTTGCACCAGACAAATAAGTGAGGTAAGTGGTTATGTGGACGTAATCACCATCACAACACTTCTTATGCCTTCGGAATAATCTCTGAATTGGGGAGAGGGGCCTTTCCAGGGGCTCCCACTGGCTCTTTCCTCCGTAACATCCCTCACTCCTAGGATCTGGAACCCAAAGCAAGAATGCGGTAGGTAAGTGTACCCAGTTCGTACTCCGGAGCTGGACAGGTCCAGCAGATACACAGGACACAGATTCAGGCCTAGATATGCCCTATCTGCTGATCTCTGGGCGCTCTCCCTCCTACCTGTGGTCCGTGGTGGTGCTTCAGCTTTCTGACGTGCAGCTGAGAGGCACCGCCTTTATCCAGTAACCTCTGGGCGTCCCGGGAAGTCCTCTCTCCCCAAACCACAGTCACACTGGTAAACAGCTACAGGTCCCTAGGGGAACGTTCAGGTGAAGATTTCTCATATATACTTGTATTCTGCTCGCAGGGTCTTTTTTTTTTTTTTTTTTTTTTTTTTTTTCCATAGTGACAAGACGTGTCCTTTGTCAAGCTTTGGGTCTGTGAACTGGGTTATGTCTGATAACTGGATGAGGGGCTGTGAATCACCACAACACAACTGCAGTTAAGTTTCTGCTTTCAGACCATATATATATATATATATATATATTTATTTATTTATATAATATATATATTATTATATATATTCTTAAGTGTGTTTATGTGTGTGTGTGTGCGTGTGTGTGTGTGCGCGCGCACGTGCGTGCCTGCAGCTGTAGCCCTATGGCATCCGATCCCATCAGATCTCGGAAGCTAAGCAGGGTTGGGCCTGGTTAGTCCTTGGATGGGATACCACCTGGGAACACCAGGTGCTGTAGGCTTGGGAGAAGGACCCGACAACCCACTCCCCAAAATCAGTCTGCCATTGAAAACCCTATGAACAGTATAGAAGCACTGACAATAGTGTTTCCCTGTTGTATGTAGGGTCACTATGAGTTGGATACTGACTCAATGGCACACAACAACAACAACAACAAAAACAACAACAACAACAACAACAACAACAAAATATATATATACACACACACACACATATGTAGCAGCACCATAGTACACTGATTATATGTACACTTTCCAGCATTTCCATGTTCTTGAGCGTTTGGACTCATTACAGAATGCTGAATATGTTCCAGCATTTTGACCTGACTGTAAACCACTTGAGTTCTGCTTTCAGTTAGTGAATCCAGCAGACTATTAAAGCCATTCTCATTAAAGCCATTGACCCAATATGTTAAAAAGGTAAAGTGCAGCCTTGATGAAACATTTGGCCTGATTGTTTCTTAGGATTTGTCCCTTGATCTAACATCAGTAGAATCCACTTCAGACTGTAGAGACTAACTCTGTAGGTGTATAGTCTATTTCCTTCCACAATGCATGGTGCACTTGCCTCTCTGTCCAGGTTTTATTTCTTGGAGCCTGAGCTAATAAGAGATCATCAGTCAGGGGTGGATGCTGAGCAGAACTGGCAGTGATTTGTGAGTCCCTGCTCTAGATGCTGTTCTCAAATGGTAGGCGGTCCCTGAAACTGGGACAGGTTGAGGGGCTCTGCCTCTGTTGGAATTACGGGAGGTCACAGTTCTCAGTCTTGTCAGTTTTATCCAAACATCAGTGTGTTGGTTTTCTGTACCTACAACAGATACCTGAAGTAATCAACTTACAAAGAAAAAAGGTTTATTTTGTCTCCAGCTTTAGTGGTTTCAGTCCATGACTGGTTGGCCCCATTGTTTTGGATCTGGGTCTTCACAGCACCGCAAGAGTGTGTGCTGGAGCAAAAACGACTCACCTCATGGCTGTGGAGTGAAAGGGAGAAAGGAAAGGGTTGGGGTCCCCTTGTTCCCTTCAAGCCTATGGCCCAGTGACCACTCACAAGACCCCGCCTCTTAAAGGTTTCACCACCTCCCAGGATCTCCTCACTAGGGATCCAGTGCACCTTTGGGGGACATTCCAGATCCAAACTATAGTAATCACCATGCCCGTTCCCAATGGCCCACTCCTCCCCCATTAGAATGACTACTTTAAAAGAACTAGCAGAATTGAGGATCTAAATGGGAGCAGTTATATTTCCTATCCAACCCCAGAGCTTACGATCAGATTTGGATTTAATCCTTGACCTTATGTTCCCTAGGACGACAGAAAGTGAGGGACATCTTTAAAGCTTCACGTATGCCCTCTTGTTCTCAGAAAATGTTCTTAGTTGTTTGGTTCAGAGATTTTCATTTTCTTTCCCCCTGTATATGCTATCTAAGGTGGCAAGGCCTAGCCAAGGAGCACTGTCATCTTCTTAATCATTTACAAAGTGTTGGCATACCAAGTAGGTGCCACAGCCACTCGATCCTTATATGCTTCATTTCATGCCACCACCAGGAATAATCTGAGTAGTCAGGATGCTAGCACATACCTCAGGTCATCACAACCTGTTTCTCTCCAGCAAGAGTTTATGCCTGTGCTCTTCAAATATTATCAACTCAATGCTCGAGTTCCATATTAACAGTGAATTCCTTCCAGCCACTACTGTAGCAGAGTCACAGTTAACAGTTGCCTCACTCCAATTTAATGTGATATAAAGAATTTTTAATAAAGGGATTATTTGCAAAGAGATGACTGGGTATAAAAAAAACCATACATGATATGATAGTCTAATACCTGGGGACTAGTAATATGCTATTCCAACCCTCAGGTACAAACCTTCAAGGGAGAGTCCAGTCTGGAGAGGGCAATTTTTAATGCTCAGAAAGCCAGCTAACATCCAAGGAGTGCAGTTAGAAGTATTCTCACCACCCTGTTTTCCTTGAGTGACCTCCCTCTTCTGAGGCAAAAGAAAAGCCACAGCGTAAGAGAACCTATTGATACAGCCAGTATAGATTAGCACCTCACAGCAAAGGGCAGATTGGAAAAGAGTAGAGAGACAGGTAAAAACTATCTGATTAAAAAAAAATTAACCAACATCGTTGCTTTGTGGAAAAAAACAAGAGTAAGAGCAAATATAAACAAAATTGTTTATATGTTAAGAGCTGCAACAAATATTTGGCTGTTTTAACCCAAAGAGGGTTTACTTGCAATATTAATTTGATAAGTAGCATTTATTGTAGGAAGTTAGTAAATATAAACTAAGTGTATTTGAAAATAATTGTAATTCATAGCAACATTTTTGCTAAAAATAGAACTACCTAGTACTGCTTTTATTGTGTATCAGTCCTAAAGAATTAAAAAAATACTCTATGCATAATTTTGTTTAAATATTAAAGCACCTGTTGGACTTCAGGTCAAATTTGGTGTCACTGAACATTAATTTCACATCTCATCTTCCTCATTTTGTTTTACCAGTCCAGTTTTTCTTTGTGCATATTTTATGTAGCCATACGTACAACTATACATTATTATTATTTTTTTTTTTGTAGGTTTCCTCAAAGCAGTGTGTTGTAGTGGGTAGAGCAAGACTAGGATCCAAACTGCTTGGGTATGTATCCTGGCTTTTCTGCTTACTTACTGTAACCCACATGTCTGTGTCTGTCAGCTTGTCTTGCTGTGGGAGCCTGGGTTTTGCTGTGATGGTGAAAGTTATGCCACCGGTACTTCAGATATCTCCAGGGCCACCTCTGGTGGACAGGTTTCAGCTGAGCTTCCAGCCTAAGACAGACTTGGGAGAAGGAGGCAGCCCACTTCTGAAACAATTAGCCACTGAAAACCCTAAGAATAGCAGAGAAACACTGTCAAATATAGTCCCAGGAAATGAGGTCCCCGGACTGGAAGGCATTCAAGAAACAACTGAGGAAGAGTTGGAGTAAAGCCCCTGGGACCTCCTTTTGCTGATGTGACACGACTCAAAATGAGAACAAACATAGTGGGCTCAAACATAAAAAGATCTTGTCGGGTAGTGTTTCATCCTACTGTACTTAGGGTCACTGAGTCAGAGCCAATTCTACAGCACCTAAAAACAAGGTTGCTCTATGCCCTGTATTCCTTACCTATGAAATATGAACAATGGTACTTATGTCCTATGAGATACCTAATAGAGTTCACCGTTCAGATAAATACATTAAGGACCTTAAGCAATCCTTGACATATAGTAATATGTAAGTTACAATCATCATTATTAGATACCCACAAAAATCAAGAAGTTATTTGTCAAAATGAGTATGTGTAAATTGTTGGGACTAGCAGGTTTCATTTATCTAGTTTTGCTCCAGGTATCCTGGGTTAAGAAACAACATACAAATAAATGTACTGAGACCCTGCCACCATCAGTCATGAAAATAAGCATCTTCATGTTGCTGTTAGGTGAATCATTTTCATATAACTTATCAATATAATTATCTTTACATTTCTCCCATTCAGCCCAGAAAATTGCGAGAGTAAAGATGATTAATATAATTTTGGCCGCGGTATATCAGATGAAATGAATGACTTAATCCTTTTTCTTTCTTTTTCTTTCTCTTTTTTTTTTTTTTTTTTGCCTATTTAACAATTCTATCTATGGTTGCTCCAGGCAACGGGCATGCTTACTACATTTACTGTAGAAATGCTGTTACTCTCCTTCCTTCTTCATAACCAGTTTCAAAACCTAGAGGCAATTTCAACTCCAAGCTGGAAATACAACGGTGGCCAAAACTCGGTACCACTTC